>JAIFZK010000005.1:7940000-7985000 GCA_027481765.1 Tenualosa thibaudeaui
CCACCAGTGGCTACAAAGCTACCCTTGTGCCTTAGAGATTGAAGGAGTGTGTGTGTGTGTGTTGGGGGGGGGGGGGGGGGTATCTATGAGGGCAGAGTTGGGGCATCAGGAGAGCCTGGGGGTGGCATTGAAGGGTCACACTCCCCGACCTGTGTGTGGCCTTGTTTATGTTACTGGGAATGTGAGTATGTGTGTGGTGGGGGTGTCTACGAGGGAGACTAGGGCTGAAGGGTTTTAATCAGAATGGTGGAAGGACAGCTGGACCCCCCTGGGTAGGAAGAGTGTCTGTGTGTGTGTGTGTGTGTGTGTGTGTGTGAGTGCGGAGGGGATGTCATGATGGACGGGGCGCAGAAGTCAGGAGTCACTGGCAAAGGCCATGTTAGGCTCACGCACACACCCTCAAGCAGCCATCTGTGGAGTGTTTCTAATCTTACCACCACTCACAAACGACCACTGCTCCTTCTTTTTTTCTGTGCATGTTTCTTGTTTCAGTGTGTGTGTGTGAGAGAGAAATAGGTAGTACAAGGAAGAGAGAGAGAGAAAACCATGTGCACTCATTCCGAGAATGCCCAGGATGTCCCTGCTGCACTCTAGCAGTGAGCCGCAGGTTCAGGTTTCATGGGGACTGGGAACCTGACTTGTGGAGAGGCAGCGCCTCCCTCTCCTTCTCCCCACCTCACCAGCACTGCTTCTGGGCTGCTGTACGTCTCTACCCTGTGGCCATAATTCACAGTGACGTGAGCTAACTGACTCCAGGGCACACAGGCCTCTCCACTACAGCACTATGCAACTTTTTGCCCCCTACCAGGGTTATGGTGAAGTTAAAGCCACTCTCTTTGCATCATAATTCATGCATTCATGTAGCAGATCAAATGTGCATCAATCAAATTGGGAGCAACACCAGAGATGGGTCTTAAGTGGACGCTCTGTTCACAAGACTCAGTGAAAAGGGCTTTTACTTTGATGGTTACACTTGTCTGTGCTCCATTTTCAGACCCGGGTTTAAGTTTTCATGAGTTAGTTTTTGCTTAAACTGGGGACTTGGCGGTGCTTGGAGGATGGAGACTGATCCTCAGATTCATGGAGAGGGAAACACTGGACTGAGAATGCATGTATCCTGCAGTATTCGCACAGGCCCTCAGGGCCTTATGGTTTATGCAGAGCTGAATTTGTGGTCACATGTATAGTTGTGGTTTTGCAGGGAGGAAATTACTACACTGAACATATAAACCATCCTGGGCTGTGAGCAAGGGCTGCAAGCAAGTCTTTTGTATTATTAACCAAGGTATCTAAATGGTCATAAGTTACCTATTTTAAATGCAGCACCTGTCAAAGCTTGGTGAGACTCTGAGACTCTGTAAACTAGTTGGCTGACAGCGATGCCATGATTCGTGGCCCATTCCGGAAGGAAGTTAAAGTGACCCTGCTGATACTGTAGGACACAATGTTTTACTAGGAATGCTAAACATCCAGGACATAGTAGACAGTTGTTACAATTTCTACATACTTGTGCAGACTTAATGATGATCTGTATAGTTTTTGTGTTTGTTGGAAATTCAAACACATTGAAAGGAATGTGTTACTGTAATGTGGATATGATACACACAATGACTACTCAAAATGTAGGCCTATAATTCCTGGGTCTAAAAAATGAATTGATTCAGAAGAGAATGCAAAACTAAAGTAAAATCTTATTTAACAAATTCAGTTTGAGTCACCACAGTTGACTGAAATGGTAAAAACCATTCATTCATAGCCCCAAAGAGAGCACAAGCTGAAAGACATTGGGCGTGTATATATGCACCGCTTTAAGCCGATTATAGGGCAAATATGATTAAAAATACCCCATGTACCCATGGCATCCGATCGAATTCAGCTCGATCTGATAGAAATTTCAGATTGAGAGAGGTGATGTACACCTTGTGATAAACCGTTCCAAGAAAGGATAAGAGAGATATGTTCATATTTTTTTAGTCCTTGTGAGTGCGGCATTTTTAATTAGCTGTTGGTTTTTAATGCAGGTATTACTACACCCAGAGAACAGAGCATTACAATAATCAAGCCTGGAGGTAACAAATGCATGTATTAATTTTTCCGCATCCTCAGTGGATAGAAACTTTCTAACCTTAGCAATATAACATAGATGAAAAAATTATGTTTTTGAAATATGTTTTACATGACTAATCAGAGAGAGGTCCTGGTCAATGATGACCCCGATGACCCTTTCACTCTTGTGCTAAATGAGAGTGAAAGGCCACTGAGTACGATTTGTGGTGAGGTAAAATATTACAGCTATATATATATATATATATATATATATATATATATATAGATATATATATATATATATATATATATATATATATATATATATATATATATATATATATATATATAGAGCTGTTTAGGGCCTTTCATCATCAACTTTAGTTTTATCAGAGTTTAAACATAAGAAAGTATTGGTCATCCAGATTTTAATGCCTTGGAAGCAGGCATCAAGTTTAGTTATTGGCGTACAGTCATTAGGCTTCATGGAAAAGTAAATGTGGGTGTTGTCCGCGTATGAGTGGAAAGTAATACCATGTTTTCTTATAACAGAACCCCAAGTTAGCATGTCAAAAGAGACTAACAGGGGCCCTAGCATAGTATTTTTATACAAATGGGAGGTTAGATATCGGTTGGTAATTCGCCAAGACATCAGGATCAGGGTTAGGATTTTTAGATGATTTAATAACTGATGTCTTGCAAGATTTTGAGACATGCGCTGCCATGAGTCATTTATAATTTTAAGTATTGTCTCAGCCAGTAGAGGGAGAGCAGTCTTAAAAAGATCTGTAGGGACTGGATCCAGTAAGCATGTTGAGGGTTTTGGTTGAAGAGATCATAGAAGTGATTTCTGATATATTGTTTGAGGTTACAGGGGAGTTGTTTATTTTAAAAAACACTTTATTGCTACTTAGAGCTATTGGAATGCAGTGAGTCACCTCATTCCTATTTTTTGTTAGATGGGATATTGTATTGACAAGGAATTTGGGATTATTTTTATTGTTTATAAGTAAGTAATAATATGCTGATTTGGCATTGTTAAGTGTTTTCTTGTACTCTTTTCTTGTACTCTTTTAAGCTATCTTTCAAGCAAGGCGGAACACTTCAAGTTGAGTGGCATACCATTTCCTTTCAAGTCCATGCACACTTGTTTCAGTGAGGGTTTCTGTGTGGTATACCATAGGGCATTTTTTTCTTGTTTTCTTGTTTTCTTTTTATGTGCTGCAATGGAATTGAATGTGAAATATAGTGCATTTACAACATTATCAGTTAATTGGTCAACTTGGGTTGGGCTTGGAGAAGAGCCTTCTAATGTAGGCCTATACTGAGTCAATAAATGGTCAAGAAGAGAAGGAATGTTGCTATGAAGCCATTTGTAGTTGGGAGTTATGCTTTGAGTGTAGTAGTAAATTGAGTTAGGTGCTACATAGTCTAACGTCATTTTTAGAGTTATTATGAAGTGGACAGTGTCGGATATTGAGGTAAGATTATAAGTTGCTCTATTTGTCTTGTATGTGTAGGTATATTTACATTTTGGCAGAAGCCAATGTGATCAATTAAAGACTGGAATGCAGTTGCCAGGCTATCATTTGCAACATCCATGTAGATGTCCCAATATAATTATCTTTTTTGTTTTAATAACAAGAGAAGACTGGACGTCTGAAAATTCTGATAAGAATTCAGTAAAAGCACCTCTGCTCCCTCTCACTTGTGAGATATGGACAGTGGTCACTTGTAGGGAACTGGTGCATGCTTCTTTTTACTTATAAAGATATGTTGAGCATTGTAGCTATGTGTGTCCGCTCAAACATAACTCAGTTTGTTCTACAACTTGGTCTAGCTTTTATGCGTTTATTTTTTTTTCTACTGTCTTCATTTGGGGAGCTCAAATAACAGAGCTTTGTCATAAAAATGGCCGGATTTCTCCTTTGATCATCATTCCTTTTTCACTCTTTAATCAGTGTGAACCCACATGACAAGAGGCTTAATATCACTGCCTGTGGGGTCTGCTACTCTAGGCACCATGACTGTGCCAGTTCTGTTCCAGCTAGTGTGGGTAGGTGTTACTCTCAGGTTCCACAAAGATATTCCTGGAGGAGAGAAATGGTGTGACTTTCCTCTTGGAGACCAGAGCGGAGGCATGATGACCAGGCTTCCCACCCTATCCCGCCCCACCTCACGCCAGGCCACACACCCACATACTCAAGAATTTGGCATCCAGCTCAAAGCAATCCTTCTCCACTCTAAAGATGTCATCATTACTCAGTTGGATGAATTGGATGGGGAAACAATGTGTAGACACTCCCTACACACACACACACACACACACACACTCCCTACACACACACACATCAATGCCCCTAACTGCCCAAACATTCAAATATTTCATGAACACCCTTTTTTTGCCTGCTCATTCATTTCCTGCTATTCTTTTGAATGGAAGTCTGTGTGTGCATGTGTGTGTGTATGTTGTTTTGGAATATGTGATCTGTGTTAAAGATAGTCTTGGCATTTTGACACCGCCCACTTGTCCTGACCTCTTCCCTTCCGTGCCGTCTTCCTCAACACACACGCACACATACACAAACACATACACACATACACACACACACAAACACACACACACATTCATCCAGAAGGCCTCTGACGCCCCCACCCTTTCCAGACCCAAAGTGGAAGCAGACATATAGAGGACAACTCCCGATCCACTCGCTAATCCCCCCATGGCCCCATCTCCAACCGCAACACACACACACACATCACCCCACCAACCTACACTCCTGTCACACATCAAGTCAAAATGACACACTGTGATGTGAGAAATATGTTTCCTTCACCCATGTGAGAGTCGCATTCAGACACACACACATATACACACACACACATGCACATAAACACACACACACACACACACACACACACACACACACATCTAGAGTACGAGTCATCATCAATGACATTGTTTTCCCTGCTGTTTTCCGTTCTTTATCAGAACAGGATTTGCGTCCAGACCATTTCCAGTCTGCTGGGGTTGAGACAGATGGCAGACTCAGCATGCAGTCTACAGGTCTCTGGAATGGAGTTAAGATTCAAGTTTCAAGACTGATTCTTAATATCTAATCATACATGTAAGAATGTTATAATACAATAAAAAAGAAAGGCACTCAGAGAGTGCAGACCTCCGGCAAGGCAACTGACCCAATACAAATTCTTGATGATGTTCTGGATCACTGCCCAAATTGAATCATCTGCTCCTTGGCTTAATACCCACGTTGCCAGAACATTTAATCCAAATCCCTGCAGTGCTTTTTGAGTTATCTTGCTCACAGTCAGACAAGCAGACAGACAGACATACAAACGGCAGTGAAAACATGACCTCCTTAGAGGAGGTAACAACATGATTGATATAATGATAAAGAAGTTCTCACACCTTGTATATGTGTCTGTGTGTGTGTGTGTGTGTGTATGTGTGTGTGTGCATGCATGCGTACATGTGTGTGTTTGTGTGTGTGTGTTTGTGTGTGTGTGTGTGTGTGTGTGTGTGTGTGGGTGGGTGGTGGGGGTCTTATGAGGGTTTGTGGATAAATGTGTGATCAGACAGACACATAACAAGCCCTCGTTGTCCTTTACAGTGGACGGCCAAATCTTCAGGCCACAACGCACATCGCAGCAATGTTACGTGACCGTCCACGTGGCACTGAACAAGGGCCTGGGCTTCGTAAACACTTCATGAGCCTGGCAGGCAGGGATCACACCTGCTGGAAGGGTCAATTGCTTTTTGTTAAAAAGCCCTGGGACTCCTGGCTCCTGGACATTTAAAGCCATTTTATTTATCTATTCTTTTTGGTACTACAGGCAATACTGCCAGGGAGAGGGTGTATGATGTCATCCTCAGGCAATTTCATTTTGTTGGTGCTGCTGGATGCCTTGAGTTTAGGTCAATTGTTGATGTATTTAAAAATGGATTGATTTAAAAATAACACATGAGTCTGGAAAAGAATTTGTACAGAGTGGGAAAAAAAGAAACCTTTTGAACTTAGGTCAAACGTAAAATTGCTTTAAACTGTGTCACTACAGTGCAGTTACAGACTTTGTGAAATTTTAGTAATCCTTTAAGTTGCCTGTTTGCAACTACAAAAATATCCTCATAAATCAGGGATCACACTCTCTCTCTCTCTCTCTCACACACACACACACACACACACACCCATGCACACACTCACACTCACACACATACACACACACATACGCACACACACTCGCTCGGCGTGGCTGGCTTCATGCAAGCCGTGTTCTTTTTCAGCTGCAGCGTATGTGTTCACTCCATGCCAGGGAACTGAAGTCAGAGTGTAGACTTTCCAAAGCATAAAGATATGTAGCCTACCTCCTTCTCTCTACCTCCCCCCTGTTTCACTCGCTCTCCCACTCAGCCCCTTTCTCTCTCTCTCTCTGTCTGTCTCTCACTCCCACTTATTCCCTCTCTTCCTTTTTCTCTCCTGATTTCTCATACTCCTGATTCCCTCTATCCTCTACTCCCCGCTTCACACACACACACACACACACACACACACACACACACACACACACACACACACACACACACTCCCTCCTTCTCCCACCTATAACTCCTATTGTCTCCAGTTTGACTCTATGCAGATGTTCTCCTTTAAGGGGCTGCTCTCGAGGGGCACGGCTCTCCTATCGCTAATAAAACCAGACCACCACGCCCTGAGTTCACCATTACACACAGCTAGGATTACGCAAGCTAACACACGCACACACACACACACACACACACACACACACACAAACACATACACGCACACACACATGAATGATGCATGGTATGATACACCCATGTATGGTCTAAGTGCACAGAGATATATGGTACTTGGAGTAAATATGAGAGCACATACACATATATATACACATATACTAACGGTCACAAAAACACTCAACACAACATACATATTAAGTACTGAGTGCATTTTATACTTGAGCTTAGAGCTGTTGACACACACACATACACACACGCACACACACAGTAACCTAAAACACCAGGTGACATTTTCATGTGTTCTTTCTAAGAACAGGCGCAAGTGTTTGATGGGTCGTTACACCCTGATATCAAACTTCCCTCTTCTTGTCTCAGATGTTCTTAAACAACTGTGGCTTTTACCACATCCTACCCTTCCAAAATCTTTTCTTTCTTTCTTATATCACACTCTATGCAACTGTCTTTCTCTCATTTTTTACTTCTAGTTTCTTTCTTTCTTTCTTTCTTGCTTACTTTCTCTCTTTTCCTGACATCTCTCTCTCTCTTTCTCTCTCTCTACTTTGCTCTCTCTGACAGTCTATGTTAAGTTGTTTCTGTGCGGTTAGTGAGATGTCTGTGCCATGTGCACTGGTGAGAGTGTGTGTGTTGGAGAGGGCCCGAAATGCACACACACACACACACAGGTCCTGGGGCACGGGTGTGTGTTGAAGCGGGCCTATAACCAGCGCTAATAGGCTGCTGATGGGGTGGCTCGGCTCTCTGTGCTAAGCTCAGCTCAGCTTGGCGGACATCTTGAAGTGATTTATGCTGGAGGCCAGAGTGGAGGAGCAGCAGCAGCAGTCTTCCCTCCTCTCTCTCTCTTTCTCTCTCTCTCTCTCTCTCTCTCTCTCCCTCTTTTTCCTTTTCTCGCAGAGGTGGATGGGAACCGTTGGGCTTGAAAACCAAGAGGAAGAAAAAGGGGGGTGAAAAAGGCAGAAACGTAAATGAAAAGAACCCACCACAACACTCCCCCTTGCTTCCTGGCTCAGTGGCCTGAAGAGAAAGATAAAGACAGGACGTGATGGATGTGTGTTGATGAGCTGACGTAAAGGAATCCTACATGCCCGACGGAACAACCCTCGGAGCCCTCGTTCTCGTTGTCTGTCAATCTGGAACAGCGTTAATTGCTCAAACATGCAGTCCGCTCATGCGTCTCTGAGGAGTGCTGTGTAGGAAAGGGAACACTTCCATGTAGTATACGAGTGTGAAGGGGGCGGAAAGTGCGGTAAGAGGGGCGTTGGGGGGGGGCTTTCAAACATCCAAACATCTTTGCTCATTTCCGCACCAGGTTCAAGAAAGGGGCTTTGCTGTAGTTGATTGGGGTTGCCAGATCGGTCTTATGAGACCAATCCATTGTGAGGTCGTGTGTGGCGGGGGGGGTTCTGAGTATGGTGTTGGTGTGATCACATGGATTTAATTATATTTTATGGCTCCATCCCCCCAGAGTTTCGTCATCAATGTCAGACAGTCAATAAATCTTACAATTGAAAGCTAGGCTCTGATCAAGTTTTTCGTTTAGCAAGGCTGACCACAAACAGTACACAGACACAGGGAAATGAAGGGAAGGGAAGATGCATCCATGTTGATGTAGTCACACCACAGACGCAAGGTGTGGTCAGAGGAGAACAGACTCAGCACTTCACTGAGAGAAAAAGAGCAAGAGAGCTAATATTCACCACATGCAAGGCTGTGTGGCTGACATGAATTAACTGACTGCCACGCCCTCTCCCCATCAGTGGAGTTCTGACTTCTCCTTCTCTCTCTCTCTCTGTCTCTTTGACAAATTAATGGTTTGTACTTGGGCAGACATTTCCAGTATATGTTTTTTAGTCATTTGATCTAATTGTCAGTAAGAAGTTTAATTTACTGGGATTCCATACCTCAATTAACCAATAAAGAAAATAAATCTCCAGGGCTTTCTTGTCATTTTTCTGTTGATCTGTTTGCCTGTCTGTCCATTTGAATCCCAGAATGTACAATAAAGAATACATTTATATAAATCACTGACGTAAGACCATAACATACAAAAAGCATGACTATATATATCATCCTACCTCTCCACTGTGAAGACAATGATTTTGTGGTGATGTTTCAAAGTCAGTGTTAAGATGAACTTGCTGTGATGGTCTGCTAGTCTGAGCTCTTATATCCCTCTCAGACCCTGAGCTATGGGCCTGACTGCTGTTTGGCCTTCATAGTCCTCTATGTTTCAGTGATTACTCAGCTGGAATGCTCATGCAGACTGCTCATGAGCTGAGGTCTGTCTCTGCAAAGCAAACTCTTGGATGCTGCAGGCAGGCTAATACATACCACATGAAGCCCAGAAAACCCAACATGTATAGTGGAAAATCTAATCTTGTGTTTGAGCCTGGCTCAGGACACAGATTTTAACAAACTTACAGAGGAACTGCTGACCTCACTTTAACCAAGGCAATCTGTGATGTAACCCCGGATGGTCGCCTTGTTGACTTATTGTGATGTATTGTCATGACTCAGCCACAAGATGGCAGTAGAAGACTAGCTCTCATGAGAGCAAGCAGCAGCATAAGGGGGACAAGGCCACATAGTTTGGTGACTCTTTGGTGCCCTCTTGTGGTAAATCAGTGTGCATTTCTGAGTAAGACAATATCCTTCTTAAAAATGCTTTGTTGTGTAACATGTGTGCGTGTTCTAAACTCTTTTTTGCTTACACGTGTGCTGGATTAAATGTTATGAAAGAAAATGATCCAATTTAAACTTTTGAGCTTTTACTCTATGATATATATATATATCTGTATATCTTTGAACTGTATTTTCCTTTACAAATGTAGGTCTTCACCACATCTGGAATGCTTTAAAAATAAATATTCATAGTTCTTTCATTGATATTTAATTCAAACATTGCTTTTCCTAGTGCATGGAAACACACATTTCATACTGCAGTAACACAAAAAGAGACCTATAAATGCTCCAATATTGATATTAAATGTTTGCTTATAAAGCACTTATAACACATTTAAAGAAGAGTTTTTGGAGTTTGCATATGTTTCCTGTATGTTGCAGGGATATTGCAGTGCAGGCATGCAGAAGTGACATCCCTGTCACCACACTGAAATATGGGGGGTGAGACAAAAGTGGAAGGAAATGGCACAGAAACACAAGCAATCCCCGTTTCATGTGTCAGGTCAGCTCACATTATGCAACCATGTGTAATGGAAGATGAATTTATCATGTGAATATCAAAACATGAAAGGTGTTATAGGAAAGGAGTGTCTGTGTGTGTGTGTGGGGGGGAGGGGGGTGGGGGGGTAGGGGGTGCAACATTTCATTTATGTACTTAGCAGACGCTTTTATCCAAAGCGACATAAAAAAGATAAACATTCAACAGCACAGCACAATTAAAAACTAAATAACAGTGCATATTGCTTACATGAAATTTGCAGTATTTTGAGATGAAAGTGCCGGAGTGTAATAACAGTGCAGTGTAGAGAGTGGGAGGTGCATTGTAAGGGCATTTCTGGTATTCAGAAATTTTCAATAATTCCTTGAAGGTGGAGAGGGTATCTGTTGATATGGTATGGAAGGCCATTCCACCAGCAATCCACAACAACAGATGAGAATAGTCTGGATCGACCTGTGCAAGGTGTTGGCCATACTAGCCAACGTTCCTTGGAGGAGCGTAGTGGTCAGAGGGTAAAATAGGGCTTTAAGAGGTTATAAAGGTAGATGGGAGCAGATCCCTAAATCACCATGATGTTGTAGGCCAACATTAGTGCTTCGAATTTGATTCAAGCGACTAATGGCAGCCAGTGGAGTTCAGTAAACAGTGTGAGTGTGATGTGCTCTTTCTGGCTGGTTAAAAACCAGACATGCAGCTGCATTTTGGATCATCTGTATCAGTCTCACAGCACAGCCTGGAAGACCTGACAGGAGGGAATTGCAATAGTCAAGGTGAGAGATAACCAAGGTCTGTACCAGGAGCTGGGTTGCATGTTGGGTTAGGTACAGCCTGATCTTCCTTATGTTGAATAGAGAAAAAAGGCACGACTGAGCTACAGAGGCAACATGATCAGGAAAGGTCAGCTGGTCATCAACAATGAAACCCAGGTTTCTTGCAACCTTGGTGGGAGCAACAGATAGGGAGTCTTGGCTGGGAGGACCAGCAGTTCCAGGTTTAGTTTGATGCCGATATGTCAGAAAGACAGTCAGAGATCTGTGTTGACACTGTGGAGTCACCAGGAATGGAGGAGAGCAGAGTGTCTAGCTCATTGGCCATTTGCCCTGGTGGACAATAAATGACAACCACATAGATTTTTACTGCTGCTGTTGCCAAGATGGTATGGAATTCAAAGATTGTGTGTATCCTGTAGGCCTAATGATTTGTGTGTGAGTGTGTGTGAGGATGAGTAAAGTAGATATAGAAAAAGATATATACATGTGTACATGTGTGTGTATGTGCATAGAAGAACGAAAGAGAGAGAGAGTTTTTATGTCCTTGTGTGCATGTCCTTGTCCCTGTGTGTGTGTGTGTGTGTACCTCTCACCCTAGGCTGGCTCTGAAGTCTCGCTCAGGGCCCTAGGCCTCACCACTGAGGTCCTTGGCATCAAATATTCATTCAGCAGTAACTCCTCATCCTTAAATAATTCTCAAAGAAGTGTGCAGGGAGCGCTGCCTTACCATCCCAGACACGTTCCAGCCTGGACAATGGATTCTGGTGAGAGAGAGGCGGGGGGGAAAGGTAAAGAGAGAGAAAGTGGGAGAGGAGAGACTTTGGAGAAAAAATGGAGGAAAAATAGAGAAAGAGCAGGAGCGAGCGAGAAAGTAGGAGAGGAAGAGAGAAAGAGTGTGTGTGAGAGAGAGAAAAGATGAGTGAGTGAGTGAGTGAATGACAGTGAGGGAAAGAGGAATAGTTATGTGCACATTAGCACTGCGGCACTGTTTGGAACAGATGGCTTCTATTAGAAGAGCAAGTGAAGTGAAAAGTCTTGGAAGAGGGCACTTGGCAGCATCTGTGTAGAACAAGCTCTTATGCGGGGTAATGGCTTTGTCTACAGATAGGACTGCACATATACAGCATCTCTGAGTGCTCTGCCCATCTTCTAAAGGTCTGTGGTATTGAACGCCCACCTATGGCCATCAGTATTTGTCCTAGAGGAGCTATTTTCTGGAGAAGAAATGCCAGCACACTAAGGGGAGCTTCTGATGTGCTTGTTTGTGTCTGGTCAGGATGCAACTGAGATCTGAGACTGTCTAAACTGATCACTAATAGCCCATATGCGGTGAGCCACCCACACACACACACACACATGCACACACGATGATTGGACATCTGATAGCATCTCTGGTTAATGAACATCTGTAGCTTGAGTTTGGGCAGGGTGCAAAGTTCCTAGCACTGCATTGTTTGTGTTTCACTTCTCTACACCAGTGTTATGCTAGCAACAGGGTGTAACATGTATGTTAGATGAAGCTGGGCAGTGAGTTTTTGGCATAGTGTAGCAACTTTTTCAAAGCAAAACAAAGCAACACACAAGAATGCATGGGCAGTTGGCATCACAGCATGTGCTTTAAAGTTTGTGTGTGTGTGTGCGCGCGTGCAGGTTTTAATAATGCTGAAGTGTCCTCTGTTTGTCTGCCCTTTTGCCCAAGGTCTACCACAGGTTATCAATGTGATGTACTAATGCCATCTTGTGGTTAACATGATTTTTTAAAATCTCAGATGTTAGTCTAAAAGATGTTTATATTAACATCACTTTGAAGAAAACACAAGTTGTGATGGTAGAAAAGTTTGGTCGAAAACCTTTTGAGAGGAGAGAGAAAGGGAGTGCCCCCTACTGCCCCCTGGTGGATGAGGTGCATTTGTGACGAGCAGCAGATGACAACAAGAAATCTCATTGTTTCTAGTGGATGGTCCAATCACGCAAAGGATGATACATCATCAAAGTGACAATGGGATTTAGCAGACACAAAAGCAACAGAGTCTCTCAATACTGATACCTGATACCAATATGACAATTTTATTTAGACAGCAATGCTACCACTACACCACAGATTAAAATGCACAAGTCTGGCCACAGGTCAAAGGAAGGTGGTGCTGAAACAGTAGTTGGAGATAGGACTTCTACTGGCATCAAATGAGGAAGAGTGTCTGAGTGTCTATGTGTGTGTGTGTGTGTGTGTGTGTGTGTGTGTATTGGGGATGGGGGGAGGGTAAAGTTACAGCTGGGTCCAGATGCCAGTGGCTGAGCTCAAACACATGTAGTGATAATTAACATCCACACATGCAAACGAGATCGGCAGGAGGAGGTGTCTGGCAGTTGATGTACACCTGCATCTGATCACAGGGTGCCAGACTGTGTGTGTGTGTGTGTGTGTGTGTATGTGTGTGTTTCAGAGGAAGTTGATTTGCATCCATTTATCTGACTGAAGTGAAACAAAATAAAACAGAGACAAACCAATCCAAAAAAAGTCTTGTGTTCTTGTGTGCCTGTATCTGGTCCAGGTAACAATTACATTTGTAGTCCTTTGCTGTTGGACAGTACGACTATTTGGTATATGGTATGCTATACACTTTACGATCTGTATGTTGTAACTCTGTATTCATACATGTGTAATGACAATAAAGTTGAATCTAATCTAATCTAATCTAATCGACCTCATAAATGATTTCCTTTTGAGTGAGGAACACTCTGTCTCTCTTCCTACAGACACGGCTGTCCATCAGTCACCTTGTCAAGCATTGTCTTTGAGTTAGCAGACCATATGCCTTGTGACCATCAAGTGACTCTGTGTGAGTGTGTGTGTGTGTGAGTGTGTGTGTGTGTGTTATTTGTGTTATGGGTGTCTACAGCTGCTCATGACAAACACTTGGGCTGCCATGCATCTGAGCACAGATGGTACTCATCAACCAGCAAGCACAAACACGTGCATTACACATACACACAAACATGGACATATAGACACAAACTCTATCTCTCCATTACACACCTACACACACACACACACACACACACACGTGCAGTACACATGCACACACAGACATATACATACATGAACACAAACACATACTCACAGACTATCTCTCTTACACATCCACACACACACAAACACACACATATGCATATAGTACATCAGTACATACATACTTTATGGGCAATTCCATATCAGTTGAAATGGGCCTGACACCATTTTTTGCCCAAACATTCCTCCTTGTAGTACAGTCAAGCATAAATTTCATCTTATTTTGTTTGATTTCTGAAATATGGCTCTTCAAACTTGGATAGACATGGTCTAGAAAAACAAGATGTGTTTTTATAAAAGTTTTTCATAAGGATCGCTCTTTATATAACTTGCCCCCTTCGGACTGAATGAAGAGTTTGATATTAAGCCATTTTTATAAGTATGTTTTTGAAAATTATATGGCTGAATATTTTCTCTTTTTGTTGCAGTATGTGAAGATCTAGACTGCAACCTGTCAGTGGCCTATGTTTCTCCAGCTACAAGGCACCAGAGATCATACACCATCACATTTGGTGTGTGTGTGTGTGTGGATATATGTGTTTTAAGGTAGACTCTTAGCATAGAGAGGTGGGCATAATGTAGACATGTATACAGACTCCCTAGGTCTGACAACTGATGATGGCAGGTGGGTGGGAGCAGTGTGGTGTGTATGTGGGGGTGGGGGGCTATGGGAGATGGGGCGGTGTGCTGTATGTATGTGGGGTGAGGGCTTATTGTGATGGCAGTGGTGGCGGGCACTGTGCTGTGTACTGCGTGTATGTGACTTACTGCTGATAGCAGTGGCCTGTGGAAGACCATGGGGGGTGATAAGGCCGAGTGCTGTATGTATGTGGAGGTGGGGGGACAGAAGGGCAGGGCAAACAAGATCTTTGGGTTGATGAGCAGTGGAGAGGAATGTTATGTGTGGAGAGATGTTAGACAGGTCCATGGAGAAGTGGGGTATGTTTATAGTGCTGCAAGTCATATGTGTGTGTGTATGTGTGTGTGTGTGTGTGTGTGTGTGTGTGTGTGTGTGTGTGTGTGTGTGTGTGTGTGTGTGTGTGTGTGTGTGTGAGTGTGTATGTGCAATGTGTGTGAATGTGTTTGTGAGAGTTGAAGAGTGAATGCAGTGTGCAGTCAGTATAGTGTGTGTTTAGGGTTTGGATGGCCTGAGGATAGAAACCTCTCCTGAGTCTCTTAGTTTTGGCCTTGTGACTACATAGGTGTCTTCTCAGTGGTTTGAACAGTGCATTATTAGAATGAGATGAGAAGAGTCCATCAAAATCTTATGGACCCTTAGAGTACTCTTCTGGAATACATGTCTTGCAGGGCAGGGAGTTGACTTCTGAGTGTTCAGCTAAATGTACTACTCTCTGCAGAGCACTACAGTCTCTGACTGTGGAGTTCCCATACCAGGTGATGATGCGACCTAGAACATTCTCAACAGCTGAAGTGTAAAAGGCCTTCAAGATGGACGTAGAAACCTTGAATTTCTTGAGCTGACAAAAGAAAAAGAGTTGTCTTGATTTTTGAGAACATGTCGAGTGTTAAGAGACCATGTTAAGTCTTCAGAAATGTAGACACCAAGTTATTTAAAACTTGTGACTCTCTCTACAGGTTGCCTGCTGATCTTCAGTGGGGTGTAATTGCAACTCTACTGCCTCCTATAATCCACTAGCATTTCCTTGGTTTTACTGACATTCAGGATCAAGCTGTTAGACTGACACCACTGTGACACCTCTTCAACCTGATCCAAGTAGGCCTGCTCATTGTAGTTGCTAATCAGGCCCTTGACCACTGTGTCATCTGCAAACTTACCTTAATATTCCAATAGCTATGCTATAATTAATACACTGGAGCTCATTAAGAGAGGACATGAGTATATAAAAAGTGGTCCTCATTAGAAAACTGAAATTGGCAGTGTTTTTCTTGGCCATGTCTGTCCATATTTGAAGAGCCATATCTCATATCATGTCAAGCTGAAATTTTTTGCTTGATTCTAAGACATGGAGAAATATTTGGATAAAAAAATCAGGAGAAAATTAGGACCATTGGGTCGAAATCAAGATTTTGGTGTTGAATTGCCAGTATACTATATATTTCTTTTGCACATACACACATCTCTTCCCTTCTTCCCTCTTTTAATTTCTCTCTCTCTCTCTCTCTCTCTCTCTCTCTCTCTCACACATACACACACACACACACACACACACACACACTCCACTTTTCATTGCTTTCTGCAGCGGCTAGCAGGAGAGCCTTGTCTCACCGCAGGACAGACACACATTACTCAGCTGTGCCAGCGGCCTGGGTGCACCACCTGCATGGACAGAGAGGAAGAGCCTCCCCTGAACACAGTCAGCAGGACCACATCTGTTCCCCTCAATGTGATTAGTGGCCCAGGGTAAGGAAAAGGACACTTCCAAGTGCCTGATCTGCATTGCCTTCCCAAGCAACACACATATACAACACAAACATACACATGCATTTAGCATATGCTGTAAAACCATACATTTATATACATTCGTTGAGCCTAGGAGATTCTGAGAGCAGACAATATGGTACAGATATGCTCAAGCAGATCACCACAAGTGAGAGTTGGATGTCCAGGCAGCTTTTGGCCATAGGCTGTATAGCACAAAGAAATTGTATGAAGATGATACTATATATGATGCTATATATGATACTATATATGATGCTATATATGATACTATATATGCTCTTTGGTACCCATGGACTGGGTCTTGCTGGCAGTTCACTTTATTATTTAAACAACAGGAAAACCCATGTGTGTGCATTTTAGTGGATTTCTGTGGATTTTGTCCACAAAGTGTGTTTTTGTTCTGCAGTTTTGTCCAGTTCTGCAGTGCTGTGGCTTTGCTGGCTGTGTTGTGGGTGTCAGGTTGACCTTTATAGCAGCATATGGAATCCCTGTGGGCTCAGCACCTGTGGTTTACACACACATATACAAGCATACACACATATATAGATACACACACAAGCTTAGTTTATTTGTTTGTGAGCTCTGTGTTGTGTCCCCTGCATGCGGGCGCGTGTGTGTGTGTGTGTGTGTGTGTGTGTGTGTGTGTGTGTTTGGATGTGGGTGTGGGTATGGGTATGGGTGTGGGTGTCTGACCTAAAAAATTGTGCTGAGCGCTCAGAAAATGTTTGCGTCTGTCCCTCTGCTCTTGTGGTGCGCTACTCTAATGAGAGCAAGAGGGTTAGTGGGTGACGGGAACAAGGATACACACACACACACACACACACACCCAAATAGAGGTGCAGGCAAATACTTGCACACATACACACACACGCTCATGCAGACACACACAAACACACACACACACACACACACTTGAGATGACAGCGGACACAGCAGGACATGTAGCTATTAATAAGTCTCACAGGAGGCAAGTACTGCACCTGGACTACCCTCCCCCTCCCTTCCCCTCGCTCTTCCTCCCCTCTTTGGATTATATGCCTTTAACCCTTCTTCCTCTTCTCCTCCTCTCCTGCATCTCCTCTTCTTCTGTTGTTCCCTCCAGATGCCACCTGTCCTCTTGTCTGCGCTGCTCCTCTCTTGTCCCAGTTTATCTGCTGGCTCTGTCCTGCTCTCACACTCTTTTTCTGCCACATCCCCCCATCTGCCCTTGCTTCTCCTCTACTTTTTTTCTCTTTCTTTCTTTTTCTTTCTTTTCTCCCTCTCTATGCCTTACCCATTTCTTTGCCTCCATCATTTCTCCTCTACCTCTGACTTTTTTTGTTTCTTATTTCTCTTTTCTCTTTCTTTAACCTCTATTCTACCTCTTCAAGTCATCCATTCTCTTTTCTTTCCACATCCTTTTCCTCCCTTTGGCTTTTCCTGTCATCCACTTCCACTGGTGGGTCTGAGTCACCTCTCCCTCTCCTTACCTATATCTAGGCCCATCCGCAGAAATGGAGGCAAGGTACAGGGAGTCTCCAACTTTAAACTCCTTGGCTTCCACATCTTTGAAGACCCCTCTTGCTCCCCCAACATCTCCAGCTCAGAAATGCTTGTTCTTTCTCAGGAAACTGAAAAAGGCCTGCATGTCTCTGTCTCCTCAGATCCGGTACAAATTCTACCGCTGCACTGTTGAGAGTAACTCTCTCTCTCTCCTAATTTAATCTTCTTTCTCTCTGTCCTCTCACTCACTCTCGCCTCTGCTTATGTTCCTCTTCTAACTGAATTCAGTTCCTCTGTTGTAAGCTGCCCTCTGCCTTCCTTATCCTCTCTTTCCATGACTGGTCCTGCCAAAAAGCCTCTCCTTTGTTTTTCCCTCATTGATCCTCTCTAGTCTTTCACTTTCATCATTGTCCCTGTTACTTGCATGCACATATCTCTTTTTTTGGTATGCCCTCCTGAGCAAAATATTTCTCTCTCATTTTCCGCTGTCTAGCCATCTTCCAGTCTTTCCCCTCCTCTCTCTCTTTTTCTCTTTCTTGCACTCTCTCTCTTTTCTCAGTTTGGCAATTTCCTCTTCTTCTCTCCCTCTTTCACTCTCTCTCCCCCTCTCTGACAGGTAAGAATTGTGAAAGGCTGTCTCGAAGGAGGACCAGGAGGAGGGCTTAGGTTTGTAACAAGCCCCCAGGGCCCACATGGCCATTCTGTGCCTTTGATTGACAGGCCTGGCCAGCATCGCCTGAGGGAGGGATGCCCATCAGTCCCATCAGGCAGCCCACTGGGCAAGGAGAGAGGAAGGAAGACAGCAACTAGCAGCAGACAGCACCTACAACATACAGCAATATACAAACCCAACACAACACAACACATTACAACATTTAATACGATGCAATGTTGCACAACACAACACAACATTTAATACGATGCAATGTTGCACATCACAACACTAATCAACACACACACTGCAACACACCACAACAAACACACAATAAAACACATTACATGACTACACAGTACAAAAATAAACCCTACACACCCCAACACAGCAGCTGTACTACACTGTAGAATTTTACAGCAGTGCAATCAAATGTACAATATTTCACACAATAAACAAGTCACAAGGATGTGAATTAAAGCAGCTCTATAAATGATACCATACCATGTGGTTTACAATATGTCATGAACAATCACAGGCATCAGTAATATAGGTTAGCCACCTCTTCTGTTAGTTACAAAATCTCACATAACACAACCAACCACATATGGGAAACCATCTGACACAAACCCACACTTTAACTTTCAGTGAACCTTGCAAAGTGCCATACATATTTTTAGTGATCACACGGAATCCTTATCCAACAGATTACCTCAGAACTGAATGCAGATATTTGTGCACTAGTCTCATAGCTATATACAGAAGAATCTCAAGGCAAAACATTAAAGAAATTATGCCATTTCCATGCCTAAACAGCAAAAAGACTAATATCTCACATTTCCTAAAACACCATACAGAATTTAACATTTTTTACTCCAGAAACCTCACACATGCAGACATACCTTCACCCACAATTGGATTCTCACACAACATAATAGCAGAATGCTCCTCCACACAAAAGAAATGCCCATACATACACACGTTTGAGCACACGCGCGCACACAAACCACACACACACACACACAAACTCTATACAGTAACATGGAGTATTGTACCACACAAAAAGGAACCACAGAGAATTTCTCGAGAAAGCTGCCAACTCCACATCAGATCTGGCCCCCAGGCATGCTATATATGCTAAACAAGCAGCACAAGCCCACACACAGTCAGGTCCACAATAGCAGAACAACACCTCTGAAGCGTTAAGATAGACCTCAACTCAGTACTGAACAAAAGGCTTCTTGCCGAGGGACACCGACAGGTTTGAAAGAAGCGCGCTCCTGCCACCAGAGCTCAAGTAGATTAATTTCAATGACTTAATTAGACAGTCAAATGTGAGGCCATAATGAGTGGCAATGTTATTTTCAGTAGCTATTGTTGTTGTTTCTGTGGAGGCTGATCTTTCCTGCCATTGCATTTGTTTACTTTGAAAGAAGATGTCAATACGGGAATAACAATGGTGCCATTGACTCATAAATAATCATAATTAAATTGCTTGTGCAATAAGGTTTCAAACTGACTGTAAATCATGGTTGTGAAAGAAAAAAATGTTGAGCTTTCTGCCAAAAAGCATCAATTATTTGAGATATGGTATTGTAATTGGTCCAGACAAATCCCTCCCCGAATGAATGGGATGTCAGCTTTGTGTGAGTTCCTTTTAAAGGCATTACGGGGCATTAAGTCCCATGTGGGGTTGAATTGGTCTCAGCAGTATAGGATTATGTGCCAGAGGAGGATTAACCCCTTCTCCCCATTGCAAACACAGGGGTGCCTGCGTAGACATGGGTGGGCGTGAGTGTGTGTTAGTATGTTAAGGTACATCTGCATGACTGTGTATGTGTGTATGTACATTGTGTGTTTGCATGTTCTGGGTGAGTAGTGTTATATGTGCAAGAGTGTGTGTGTGTGTGTGTGTGTGAGAGAGAGAGAGAGAGAGAGAGAGAGAGAGAGAGAAAGTTTATGTGTGTGCAATACATGTGTCTATGGATGCATGTGTGATGTGTGTGTGTGCGTGTGTGTGTAAGGACATGCTATTTTAGGCAGACTTGAACCTTCTGTGACCTAGAAGTCAAGTCAAAAAGCTGCAATGAAGAAAACCTTTCAAGTGATCTCTTAGTGATCTCTCCCCTACACTCAAGCAGCGCTACAGACCCTAGAAATAACAGAAGCCAAGCACCCCGCCCCCCCCCTCCCCCCGCTCAATCAGAACATGCACGCACACACACACACTTTATGTATGAACGTGTCATGTGAGCTACTGTTCTACATGCTGCCATTTGGCAATGATAATCTATCTACCTTCATCAACATGGTGAATTTACACATGAGTAATCTCACCCCAGTTGCCCACCTGAGTGGAAGGGCAGAGCTATAAATGGTGCCTCCATTCTTCTAGAAACCTTCTTCCCACCTCACAAACAACATTGGCTTTTAACATAATTGCTCATGACATTGGACACCAATAACATCAATGTGTATTGACAATCCTATCTAAAACAACAAGTGCTAAGTGTTCATTCACATCACACATACCAAACATTGCCTACACACCATTAGAGTAAGCATCTTCGCTTCCGTGTCAATTCGCTAATGAAGACAGCGACAGACCTTCACCTGATCCTAGCTGACTGGCGCTACTGGTCATCAGAGAGCATGTGGAGAGGAAGTGAGGGCTGAAATATTTATGTCCATTCATTACCGGTGGCAGCATTTTTCATTATTGATGGCGCTACCGATGAGAGTCCCCCGGAAGGGCAGGCTAGTAGAGTGATGCTCATGGTTGCTCTGGCAGCACTGCAGTGCAGAGCTCACCTGGGCCTGACCGGACAATTACCCATGACCCTTGCCGTAGTGGCTCGCATTGTATCGACGCAAATGCATCAGCGTGGTGGTCAGTAATGATGATGACAGCGATAGACATGGCCGGCCAGCAACCCACACACACACACACACACACACACATCCCTCAGGCATCTGTTTTAGAAGCTATGCTCATCCCTCTCACTGTAGCAGTCTGTTTGCAGCTGCCCATCAGATAAATGGCTTGATTAGACCACTGAGCCTCTGGCGTGCAGAGACAAGAGAGTCTGCAGAGAACTCATGCCTATCTCATTATCTCATTTAAGCAATACCAATTTAGCAATAAAAATTCAACAATTCTAAGGAAAAAAAAGAAAACATTACATTCAAAGAAGGGCACACTATCATGCTGTCTTGTGCTATCTAATGCTGAGTATCAGCAAATTAATTTTCAACGGGTCTCCAAATCATCTTTCAGATTCAGATACAGAAGCCGCATTTTGGTAGACAGTCCTGGATGGAGCAAGAGGACTATAGGACCAGACCTTGATAGTATCAGTGCATCAGACAGATGGGGAGTCTATGCCCAGGCCAGTTTCAAAGAGTTTTGCTCTTCGGTGACCTTCGTCTGTTTAATCTGATAAGACAGGCTGGTCTTCTTGGTTTCTATCAAGGACAGAATCAGCTATGACTGCAGACAGTCCTATATAAACTTTGACAAAGGCCAGTCTATAGACTTTGCACAAGTTATGCTTTCTATAAATGCTGGTAGTTCTGCTGAGCAGAATAATCTGATAATTAGGAATATGGTGCTGGCACAAAAAGTGTATGCCAATCTTTTAAAAAATAAAATTTGCTAAATTTCTTTTCTGCTGGTAAGCTTTAGAAAAAATCCTTGAATCCTTGAGAAGATCTACGTATGCGTAGTGTTTATTACTAAAATGCGTTTATTTGTTTTAAATGTATTTATTTACGGTAAAATCAACTATGCGTCCACTTATTTTATGAGCTGGATGCTTGACCTTGATCTAACAGTTAAGATGATATTATTCCAGACACAATGATCTGCCCACTCAGTCACCCTTACTCTACCCTTAACCTAATTTACTCCCCTGCAGTCCTTCATAGAGATCTGGGAAGGACTGGAATTGCCAGGCTAGCGGTATGCCATAAAGATAAACAGAGGCGCTAACATATTAGCATTATGGGTTATCTTGTTATGTGACTCTTACAGGCCTCAGTGTGTGTTATGGTGGGGTTTAAATTGCATTGTGGTACAAACCCAGGCTATTATACACTTGGTGTGATGAATGAACTGTGTTTTCCATGCGTTGGTGGCTGAACGTCTTGTGTAAAATATATTACAGTAAAAAAAAAAGTGCACATGGAGCTGTATTGCATTGTTGATTAGGGCGCCCCATGGGTGGACACACACAGAACACATACACACACACACATACACACAAGTTCCACAGGGATATTGCATACACAGAAAATAATAATGTTCTTTATAAATGTCAATAAGCAGTTACTCTGTATTCCACTGTTCGCCTCTGCTGCTTATTTAACCTTCATGTGTTCCTTGTTCCATGGGGGGCAGAGGGAATTGTACACAGGTCCGTACATCTGTCACTCTGTGTGTGTGTGTGTGTCCACTCTCAAGATGTTCTGGCCCGACTTACATCAAATTGTCATGCAAGAGAGACGGCCACAATGTCTCAGTCTGAATGTAAACACAACTACATCAATGAAATGATGATGCATTTTTTAACCAGTAAAGTTTATTTATATATAACAACGGTACAAAGTGAATCCTTGGCTTGCAAAATAGGTGTGCTTCATATTTACAATAGGTACACAATAATATATTATCATAACAAATGCAAATAATAATTAAAAAAAAACAAGACCAACCTTTTTTAAATATTTTACCTTTCTTACAATTTTCACAACACCTTTATAAAACAACAAGAACAGACAGCAATAATAATAATTGTCATAATTATTATTTTATTTACAATAATACACAACTCCAGTGTCAACAAAAAAGGGTTGGTATATTATGTACTGTGTTTTGGAGTGGAAGGATATTAATTTCTTCTGCAGTGATATTCAAGCCTGTCTCTCTGGGTTTTGACTCGGAATGGATGGAATGGCCAAAATATACTGTGTAGCCAATGCAAGCATTTGAAAGTCCAATGATTCAATGACCATGCCTTCAGCATGGTCTTAGAACAACAACAGACATAAAGACCACCACGGTATGGATTCCAGCATGATCAGACATGGAAGTGGTAGTTGAGGTTCAAAAGTGACCCTTGTGGAAGATCATCACTAGAATGTGAGTAAACTCTGCACCGCAGAAGAGAACCAAAAAAAAAAAAAAAAAGAATACAAAAAATAAAATGATAAAAAGGATGCCCACTGAAAACAACTTTAAATAAATTATTGATAAAAAAATTCTCTAATACTCTGTGAAATCTCATTTTCAAAACAATGTATTGAACCACAAAGGCCGTCCTTTAATCTGACAAGTATAAGTAGTGTATGTAGCCAGTGTCCTTTCAGTAAGTGTCACCGCATGCAAGGTGGGGGTCGATGACTTCAGTTCTGGCAAAGGAAGAATGCCATGTTTCATCTACTCTCTTCCTTGATACTCTATCAGTACTAATAAGAAACGCTTAACACTGAAAAGTAATGATGAGTAACTGCAAATTACTTTGAGGCTGAACAAAACAATGGGGCTTGGGGTTGAAGCCGTGGGTGTGCAGGTACGAAACATCAAACTGTTCTCATCACTGATGACTATGTTCTACACCATATTATATCCAACAGTCATTCAGTGCAAAGGGTAATGGGAAATGTAGTGTTATCTCATGGGTGTTCACTCTGGTGGCTGGAGGTAACTTGATCATGACCATCACAGCAGTGCCCTAGAGAGGACCCCCAGCAGCTGCCTGCATTAATTTCATGTCAATCATGTCAGTCCCTCCTGAAGTTAAGCACCGTTCTCAGTTTTGATGTGGATATATATTTTTTTTTCTTTTTTTTTAATCTTCTGATCATGCTGTGCACACGACTAGGTGAGATCAAAGCGCTGCTTCAAAGCTGTTGCAGGAAACTAGAGCTAAAGGGGTTTCTCTCTCTTTTTCTCTGTCTCTCCCTCTCTCTTTCTCCACCTTTATCTCTCTCTATCGTGCTCGATCTTCTCTCCTCTTCACCAGAGACAACAGAGAAAAGACGTCTGGAAGGGGGATGATGCACTCTTTGTCTTTGTCATTTTGTTCTCAAACACTGCTTTAACACTCGGCTACACAGGACAGGAATGGGAGGAAGTCGTGTGTGTGTCTGTGTGTGTGTGGGGACAGACTGAGGATAATGTTTGGTGCAAGTTGTTCTGAGGCAATGGGAGGGGAAAAAAAGCACATCTTTTGGTATGATATTTACCTTCAATAATAAAAATAGAATCCAACACACAACACTAACCCTATCAGTTTTCAAGTATATGATGTAAACAAGAGCTAGCATTGTACTCGTCACAGCACAACACTACGGTGAACGCAGGCAGTTACCATGCACCAGACTAAAGCACCCAATGACAACAAAACCAATCTAGAACTAGGACACAGCCACCATACAACAGATCTGGAGTCAGCTGCTAGTTGGTTATGCATGAAATTAATCCCATAAGCTTCCCCCTTGACTTCAACCTATAATAACCTTGCCTCTTCTGATGAAGCAAACAACTAAAGACAACTCATCGCTAGCGGGCCAGATGCATTATAAATGAAAGCAATGGGTTTATTTGTTCTTACTTGCTGCTTGGGTTGCCTGCACTCCACCATGTGTGTGTGTGTGGAGAGGGGGGAGGAGGGATAAATTAATAAAATCTACTGACCCCCAAACTATTCACAACCAACTGTGTGTGTGCGTGTGTGTGTCTGTTTTCTCAGCTGGTAGTTCAGCCCAAATTCTTTCACTATCGTACCTAGCTGCCTTAGAGCGCTTCGAGACAGATGCACAAAATCCAGAGAGATGGCAGTGGTGGAGTGGAGGTCGTTTGATCGCTTCCAGTTCCAGTCGAGTGAGTGCTGCTTTTCCAGAGAGAAAAGGGAAACTGGCTCTGGCCTGGATGTGGCTGGCATCCGGGCCAGATCCGGCCCATAAATCCAGCCTCCTGTCTGGGCTCTCAGTTGCCCTCCAGATCAAGTCTGAGGGCTTGAGTCCCTTTATAAAGCATTAACCGTCTTTTTTTGACACGTCAGTGAATAATTTAAAGTGATCTTTTGGCACTTAATCAAGATCGACCCTAAGAAGGGATGTCACTGTAGCATATCTCTAAGTGTCTATATCAGTGGTGACTGATTTGGGCATTAGATCTGCGGCTAACCTCTTAGCCTATTGGAGCTAATGCAACCTTCTTGGCACTTAAAAAAACTGAGCAAAAATGGAAGAGGTTTATCTATTTTCTCTCTCTCACTCACTCTCTCGAGTGGTTCTGGATGACGCATGCAAAAACACACACAAGTTGACGGAAACTGATAACATAATACTGTTAGGTTATCTTTATAGTGGATTGATCCCACTTCTACCGCCCGCGATGCAAGTTCATTCCATCTACAGGAATTATTCCCCATTATATAGTGGAGTAGAGAGTCGCAATCTAGAGTTTGGCAGTTCGGTTTCCAGAGGGAACGGCCATAAGATTGCACACAGCACACTTCAATCACAAAGCGTATTTTGGCAATAATAATGAATGACATTTATCAAGCTAAAAAGGTCCTTGGTAACCAGAATGTTTACAGAGTTTTTTTTTTTTTTCCTTTCTCTCTCTCGATCAAGGGTCGAAGTGCAGCTCTGCTGCCTCCCTCTTTTAGAGGAGAACGAAAGATGACTAAAATAGAGCAACATTTTGTACATTCACATACAATTTCACACGTCATTTTTTTTTTAAAGGAGAAGAAGAACGGGACATTTACACATAGAGACATGGCTGAGGAGAGTCTTTTGAAGTCGCAGATTGTGTGTGGTCCCCTGGCTAGCGGTCTCTTTCCTCTGTGATAAAACGGTGATGTGATGCAGGGCTCAGCCAGTAAGAATCAGGGCTTAGTCGATCAGATTGATCACGTGACCTTTGACCTTTCTCTCTTCCACGCACAGTTTCTTATAGTCCATCGCTAGTCTCTGCATCTTTCTGAGAAAGGATGGCAACTGCCATCTGAGAGTGAGGATGAGAGCAAGAGAGAGAGGGAGAGAGGGAGAGGGAATGAGTGAGAGAGAGAGAGAGGGACAGACAGATGAGACAGGCTCTCTTTCCTGTCGTCATCGCCCCGTCACCCAACGAGACAGAACCCGAAGGCGAAAAGAGTCCCTCGCATCACGTTGACAAGAGATGCCAGGGGCCACGGCGTAATGGAAGAGGTTTTTAAAGTGTTTGTGTATAAAAATAAAAATTCTCAAAGGACGTGGATGGCTACAGCCAAATGTTCCACTCTTGCTCTTAAGAGTTCGCAGTGAGAGAGAGAGAGTGAGAGAGTTAGATGAGAGATATGGTCCCCAACATGTCCTGTTTTAGTTCCTGTCTCACACACACACACACACACACACACACACACACACAAAGACGCTGCTAAAGAAATGGAAAAAGTTGAGGAGTCTCAGGACATCTCTACTCTCATTATCTTTTTACAACAGGATGTAACATGCACCTCCACCCAGAGTCTTGTGATGGCAGCCATTTTGGTAAGGTCCACTGAACCCGGTTCGATGGAGTTAAGAATCCTCAGCTCTGGTAAAGCCATCTCAGGTCAGTGTGGAGTACCATTTGCTGAGAGCCTTTTAGTGAGAAGATGGCATGGGTACAACTTGTTTTCCTCTTTTTCTCTCACTTTTGTTGTTCACTTACTCTCTCTTTTTATCTGTTTCTCTCTCTTTCTCTTTCTCTCCAGTTCTCTCAGCTCTCCTGGGACATGTTACCAATGAGTTGCTCTACTTTGTAGGCCAGACGCTGCTTCTTGGCCTGGTCATCCTGCTCCAGAGCTGTCGTGATCTACGGAAAAAGAGAAGAGACAAAGCAAATTTACGACTGGATAAAGGAATGAATGGGTTCTAAGAGCTGTTCCAAGAACTTATATGGAAGTATATTTTTATTCAGAAAAACTATACGGTTATGATCTAATCTAACAGATTACAGCATTTTCAATTTATCATCTACAGCTAGAGTTCCTCAGCATATATTCAGGGACAGAATAGAATAGACCAAGCTATGTATAGTGGCAGGTCTGCTGATCTGTAAGTATACGGATATATGGAAATGGTAGAAAGAGCTTTTGTAGTCACTTCATCTTAATAAGCCCATTTGCACTTCTTGTTCTTGATGTAGAGTAAAACACTGACTATGATTCAACCCAGTGATTATCTGATTTGCTGCCCTTCATCTTGACACAATTAGATCTCATGTGCCAATGTTTCATGCTTTATCCTGTTTGGGGTGTCTCTGACTGCCGTCCCAGATAGGCTGTAAGCAAGCAGCATGTTCTCGCCTATGTTCGCCTCCTTCTAAAGACTATGACAAGGCCGATCCCGACCACAAGGTTGCGCATAACACAAGCTTTGATGGAAGCACAAACCAGACGCTGTTTCATGAATAGAACATTAAAAGAGATTTAATCGCCTGCGCCTCAGACAGAGAGCTTGACGGATGAAGAGAGAGAGAGAGGAGAGAGAGAATGAGGGAAGGGGAGAGAGAGAGAGAAAGGAAGAGAGAAAGGAGAGTAACTAATACAGACAGAGAGGGGAAACAGAGGTAAAGAACAAAAACAAAGGATTAGTGATGGAGAAAATCTGAGAAAAAGCGAGATTAGAGTCAGAAATGGAGGCAGGAACAAGAGAAAGGCAGGAGAGAGACGAAAGACAGTGACAGAAAAGGAGAGGGGGAGAAAGAGAGAGAGAGAGGAAGAGAAAGAGAGAGATGGAATCCTCTGCCCTGGAATGTTTCCTCTCCTCATCCTCTAGTCATTCTATCCTACTGCTCTCCCACTACCCTGACATACTGTAGACACACTAGTCCAGTCCAGTCTTGTTCAAGGAGGTGGCGGCCATTGCACAGGGCCCTTGCCTGTCTCACCATCCCAGAACTCAACCCTACATGCCAACCACACAGGCAGACAGACAGACAGACACAGTAGACAGGCAGTACTGGCTCACAGAGGCCCCTTGCTGGTTCCAGGGATGCATAAATATTAAACTGGTGCAGTCATGAGAAAAGGTGCACACAGGGTTGTTCACTGGTATTATTGCTGACCTGAGGTCAGATGGGCAGAGGGGGAAGGGGTGAGGCCACAAGCATTGGGAAGGTGAGCGAGTGTTTAAGGACAGAGACATGTTGTAGGCAGCGTAGGCGGCTGTGCTGACGGGTGAAGGTGAAGAGGATGGGGTGATATGGTGACGAGAGACAGAGAGCAAGGCAGTGTTGTCTCTTGCCCAAGGGTCTGTGTGTCTTTTGCATCAGTGGATGGCCATGAGGCCAGAGTCTCTTTCTCTCTCCTTCTGTCACTGCATCTTTTTTGGCTCTCCCATGCAAACATTTCTTTTCATCTCTGCTTCTCTTCCCTGATCCTCTCTTCAGCTTTATGTCTGTGTGTTCTTTTCTTTCTTTCACAATGGATCTCTTTATCCGCATGTCTGCATACCTCCTGTCTCTACCCCACTCCCACCCCATACTGTCATTTGACTGTCTTAGTCCTTTCTTCCCCCTCCTCCTCTCACAATCCTTTGTTCCTCTCTCACCATCATTCCTCCCAGTCTCTCTCTCTCTCACACACACACACACACACACACACACACACTCTCTCTCTCTCTCCATTCAATCTCTCATCCTCTCCACTTTCCCCTCCTTTCTCTCTCTCTCCCTTTCTCTCTGTCTCTCCCTCGCTCCCTCATCTGGTTAAGTGCTCTTCGAGGCTGGCAGTGGTGCCCGGCCCTGTCTGCCCCCAATCACATTCAGTTATTAATCCACCGGGCTGCATGCATGCAGGTGTGCCGCCGCTCCGCCTGCCACTTAGCTCAAATCCTTTTAGCAGCCACGCTAGCCCTGTTAGCGACCACCCAGACACTACCCCGCTATCCACGCACGCACACACACATACACACACACCCATGTCCATGAGGAAAGAGAGAGAGGGGGTGAGGGAGAGAGAGAGAGAGAGAAAGAGAGAGAGAGTGAGGGAGGTGAAAAGAGAGAGAAGTGGAACCAAAACAGAGGGATGATGTGGATGGAATATGTATGAGAGAGATCGATACAGGCTGGATGTACGGGCGCAACAGAGAGACAGACAGAGTGACTTGGCAGTTAGCTTACTGTTGATCTTTCCATTTCATTTTAAAATCCTTTGATATTTTTCTTTTTCTTTAAATCATCAGTGGTGTGTTTTCTTTTCCCTCACCTTGCTTTACACCTTGCTTTAGCCACACTACAAACAAATAGTAATGCCAATAAAGCTACTTACATTTTAATTAGAGAAAGAGGGAGATAGATAGAGACAGACAGGGAGATGCCAGAACACACACACACACATACACACACACAACAGATAACAATGAGAGCAGTGCTATAGCTATGTGGCGGAGACTGAGTCAGTCATATAGAGGCAGCCAGAGGGGGCCGGGCAAACTCATCTCCTCCTCCTATCCTCTGCTCCCTCAACCCCTCACATCTCCCTTCCTCTCTTCTCTGCTCCTCTCTTGCCTCCCCTGCTCTCCTCTCCTCCCTACTCCCCTTGCAGTGAAATGTGTGGGTCAGACTAATAGGTCCCTGGGGAAAGCCTGTCATTGTTGGGGGAAGACATATTCATCCTCTGAACCCCCCTCACTTCACACATACACAAACACACACACACACACACACACACACACATCCACCCACCCACCCACCCACATACATACACACCCACCCACCCACCCACACCCACACACACACTCTTCTCGCTCAGATACGCTCTCTCTCTCTTGCGCACAGATTTTCTCATTCACTCTCTCTCTGTGGTCGCTCTCTTTCTGGCTCGCTCTAAATTCAATTTCATACAGTTCATTTTCTCTCAATTCAAAGAGGTTTATGGCCACGCCACAGCTCACTCTCGCACGGCAAAGGGACACCATCGTTCAAACATGTCATATCAGCCCAGTCAATATCTCACCTGATCTCCAAAGATCAGAAGATATTGACTATAGAAGTCTGGGATGCCACCGGCAAACCTTTTGAAATAGCCATCTTTGTCTCTACCTCTATCTTGTCACAGTCACACAGACACATACACACACACACATTATTTCCTCTGATATATCTTGATACGCCACATCCATGCACACCTAGTAGCTGTGTGTGTGACTGTGTACTGGCTTAAGGGCCTGTGGTAATAATTTCACAGCGCAGGGATTTCCAATTGATCAACACCATTGGGACCCTGAAGCACGAGCCTGTGAATGCTGGAGGAAATATTGGTGGATAAATTAGCTATTGGTAGCCACACTGGGAAATACTAACCTCATTATGATGGGATTTACGTCACTCATTAGATTATGTATAAGTCAATTGTTTCACTGTTTCGCAAAGATAGCGAATCTATCAGGGTTAGTCCATATATGTGCATGCGTTTCAGAGCAGAGTCTTAAATGAACAGCACTAGGAGTTGCTAATGAACAACTAAATGTCTGCAGTTCACTAATGACCAAACACCCGATGTATTGACTTACAGAAAGGACTGATTAATTGCATGCCTGTTTCGTATATGTAAATGTGTGTGTATGTGTGTGACTGTGATGGTGAATGTTATAGTGTGTGTTAGTGTGTGTGTCTCTGAGGCTCACCTCCTCGCTGTACTTGCTGATGTAGGAGTAGATCTCGTTGAGGGCGCTGAGCATGTTGAACTCACTGGAGTGGAGGCGAGCCTGTTCGGCAAGGTAGGCATTCATGTCTTGGTCGCTGATGGCTGGCAGACGGTTAATGTCAGCATAGTACCTGAGGAGACAGACAGGGGGCACTGCTCAGCACATTCTGTTCAGAAACCTCAAACATCAAAGCCATTATGCTGTACACAGAACCCAGCACACACAGGGACCTCTTCAAGGAAGAAAAAGTAAATACAATGCATGTTAAAGACCTTTGCACAGGCAATCTTCACACCCAATCAGTGATTAGTACAGAAAGCAGTCTGCTATTAAAGAATATAATCAAACAATAAATATCATGTATTGTCACGGAAATGCCAAGTAACACTACACAAAAAATCAACCTCTCCTGAACATCCAAAACCTGCATACCAATTAAACCAGAAAGACCAGGTTTGATCTGAGATCTCAGAACAGAAAAATAAAACTGATGTAACAGAAACTTGACTCTGTGTGGGATGGAGACATTTCAACATCAGAGGTGATCTCCAGGGAAATACAGCCAGGGCTTCAGGGCTGTAGTAAAACTGCATCCCCTCTCCCCTATATTGAATAGTCATCACTGGGATATTACAAGGCTATCATTTTTCATGTCAGAGCAACTCTGAAATCCCCTCCACTGGGGATTCATTGTTTTGTTAAAAAATACAACCATTACAATACACAGCTAGACACTGAGGAATCTCAGTGAAAAGACCCAAGAAAAATACAATTATTTACAGCACATTCTTTCAGTGCTTCAAAATATGCACTGTAATGGCTTTCTTTTATGCTTTTGAAACTGATTTCATGCAAGGTCAGGCAAATAAAAGGATCATATTAATAGAAGGCAAGCCAAGATAACACAACAGTGTCCAGTCTTACTAACATGTGGGAGATATTTGTGCTCTGTTTATGTTTAGTTTTGATTATATTTTGAACTTATATTTTGGGCCTTTTTCCTTTGCTTGCCAGAGTGGTGCAAAATGGACATGACCCGAGTGAGAGAGAAATGTCCTCATATCAGAATCAAAACCTGCCTCCCCATGGGCAGTGCATTGAGCCCACACTGTGCCATAAGTCCCGATCATTAACCAAGGTTAATACATGGGTGAGGGCTATATACAGGATTGCATTTCTTTTCATCATTCTACTCCATCTGATCTAACTGTAGGTACAGTAGGCAATGTTTAGTAAACTTAGGTTAATACATGGGTGAGGTTAATACAAGGATGAGGTGAATACATGTTTTGTTTTTTTAGTTTTGCATAAGACGCTGATGTGAGGTTTATACATGGTGCGCCTTTTATATGGCATATGTGAGAGAGGACACTGCTACTCATGTGTTATAGCTCCCTCCATCTTGATTTTGGACTTCATGGCCAGTAATTTGAGTTCCTTACCTCTCCACCCAGCTCTTGTAGTTGGGGATGTCTTTAGCGTAGAGCAGCTTGTTGGAGGGCGAGTCCTTGCCCAGCCGGTGCTCCGAGGTGGAGCAGGAGTCCATGAAGGTCTGGGCCACCACCGACAGACACGCGTCTGTGATGCTGCTTTTGTGGATGTCGAAGACAAACTGCGGGTTCTTGATCACGTTCACCCAGAAACGCAGAGGAAGGCTGTCGGGAAGATAACAGACTTGTGTCTGCTTTTTCCTACTCCAGACTGATAGCTCAACTACAGCTGAATCATTTCCTACATGCTTTGAACTTTTTTGAGAGGTCTCAACGAGAGAGAGTATGTGTTTGAGAATCAATACGACAGAGAAATAAAAACAGAATAGCAGTTCCATGTAAGATAAAAGAACAATGGCAAACCATGAGTGAAATATCATTTCTGACCCAAAATGAGTTTTTTTTACCAGTTGCTTTTCCACGTGTGGCGCACGTCTGTGTCATGGATGCCGTGTCGGTCCGCCTGCTCGTCCAGGAAGTCAAACATGTACTTGATGGCCAAGGGGAGAGCACTGCCTCTGTGCACGGTGCTGAAGAGTGTCTCAAAGAGGTCATCAACAAACTTCTGAAGAGTACCCTGTGGAACCCCAGACACACAAAAAGGGAAGGAGGTCACCAAAGACTCTGGGATGAAGGATCCCTGTGGATATGAAGACTCTAGGAGGTCAAATCTGATTTCTAAGAAATATTAAACTGAAATCTGGAATTGTGTGTGTTTAAAGGTCCAATTTTTCCACAAACTATACAGTATTAGACTGGAGGCTCACATGTGGTTAAAACAGCACCTGAAAACATTTGTATGTCTGTGTGGCAACATGGTGTGAGAATAAAGCCTTAATGTAAGTGTCTTTCAGCAGATGGATCACCATACAACTCCCTGGGCTCTTTTCACAGAGGTCAAACTACTGCAGTGGCCTAGTTTAAGAGCAGAGTGGATCACCTTTTGGGCTACTCTAGAAGAAACACAGACACACACACACAACCATGATGGATTACTCTAACCCTATAGGGGGAATTTCCCATGGACCCCAGACGGGCATGTCTGAACCAATGCCGCTGTTTTAAGAGGTGAAGAGGAGGGGGAAGAGGAGGCACCTTGGTGGCCAGCAGGCGGGTCAGGTAGATCTCGGACACCATCTTGCTGCCACGGTCTCCCTCCTTCTGGTCACCGTGCTCGTGGTTCTTGACTAGGTGCCACACTTTCACACCACTCTCCAGGTCTGGCGTGATCATAGGGGCCCGTGAGCGCAGGCTGTCTGGGCTCCCAGTGGAACGGAAAGTAGAGTCTGTGGAGGTGAGAGAGGGAGAGAAAGACAGAGAGATGGAGAAAGACAAATGCGACAGATTGGTCAGAATATATTTGCATACTTTACACATATGTATGAGGGAGGCAGACAAGTGATCCTTGTCTGTCACACACACATATTTAGAGACAAATGTATGATCAGATACAGACACACACAGACAAACACACACACATAGTTTGTTCCTGTGCTATGGCCAGTGGAAAATGGCATATCCAGGGGGAGTCTTAATCCCTAATGGAGGCAGGCAGGTGTGAGCAGCAGCAGGAACACACTGGGGCTCTACGGTTCTTCTCTTCTCCAGCACCCTTGTGCCGTCCTCACAAGATGGATGCCTCCTCTTTTCTTTCTCTCACTGCCTCATAGTCATTTTTTACTCTCTCTCTCTGTCTGTCACTCTCAGTATACTTTTAGTGCTGATGGCATGTTCAATCACAATCATTTCTTTCTTCTCTCTTTTTTGTGCTTTCTCCCTCTCTCTTTCTCCTCTCCATGTGAATCCTCTTTCCATCTCTGATGCCCACTCCAGCCCTCCTCTTGAAAGGACTAATAATTGCCCCATTTCAACAGCATTGTGGAGCCGTCGTGTTAAAAGACTCTCCCTCGCGGACTGAATCAATGCATCTAAGGAGGTTCTTAATAAGTTAAGCTCTCTCTTTCTCCCCTCTCACTCACTCTTTTTCCACCCCCTCACACTCTCTCCCTTCCTCCCTCCTTCCCTCTCTCTTTTCCATCTTGTCATCCCTCTCTTTACTCAGTTCCTTCTCCTGTGTGCATTTGTCATTAAGCAAGCAGGCTTCTCCATGTGCTTCCCAATGACAGTTTCCTGTCTTTTTTAACTATCCTGTGGTTGAGGCAAGATCATACACACACACACACACACACACACACACACACACACACACACACACACACACACACACACACACACACACACACACACACACACACACTCCTTCTCTTCCACTGGCTTCAAAGGGGAGAGGGAATGATAAGGGCATGGAGATGGGGATTTCCTACAGACCATGAAAGCACAGGCTGACTCCGAAGAGAGAGGGAGTACAGGGGAGATGCAGAGGGAAGGATGAATAGATAGAGGGATGGAGGGATGTAGACTGACGGAGGGGACTGGAAGGGTGGTGTTAAATCCCATGTAAGCCACCGGGACGCTTCCAACAGCCTCTGGCTGCTCTCTGCACCAGTCCAGCAGAAACCACTGTCTCATTAGCACATGTGTGTGTGTGTGTGTGTACATTTGAGTGTGTGAGTGTGTACATTTCTATGTGTGTGTGTGTGTGTGTGTATGTATGAGATGGGTACACAGGTATGTAGGTCTTGAAAAATACATAATGGTACACAGGTCCCTGTGGTGCTGTTAGGAGTGTTTGCATGCGTACATAAGCTGAAGCTCGTGTGAGTATGTATATCTCGGGTGAATGTGCCAATGTGTGTGTGTGTGTGTGTGTGTGAGTGTGTGTGTATTTGTGTGTCCCTGCTCTAGCAGTGTTATTTTGGTCCCAGGTGCTGGCAGAACAAATTGAGGCGAGATGCTAAGTGTTGAGCATTAAACAGATCTAAATCAATCAGTGGGGGCTCGGGCACAGCTGGGGCAGCCATGCCACACAGTGATTGATGGGCACCCTGGCAGTGCCAACACACACACACACACACACACACAGAGAGAGAGATAGAGAGAGAGAGAGAGAGAGAGAGGCTGCCACATGGCACGCAGCAAAATCACATGAATGCACTCGCACTCACACACACACACACACACAAAGACACACATGCATTCAGTGTGCACACACACAAACACCGATGCACAAATACTCTCACGCAGAGTGCAATACACACACACACAAATACATAGACACACACACATAGACACCTACAGAGAGTCCCTTTCCCTAGTCTCATCGTAATTTCATGAGACACCTGAAATATTGAACAAGTGCTTTGTAATAAAATAGATTTGAAGTTCCTCTTGTAGGTTTGCAAAGCCCATAACTGGAGAACGTTAAAAGGCTTCTGGGTGGCATGATTCATCTCGGTACACAGCACTAAACATAGCCCTTAACAACACAGTCCAAAACTACAGATAGAACCCACCCTGACAACACATACGATCATAGCGTACTAACTGTTTGCAGACAGAGGCAGACAATAGACACTCTATCTTTGAACTTAGACTCTGTCAAATATCTACATTGATGCATGGTTAATGGTTCATTTTAATCAAAAAATTGTTCATTTTAATCAAAAACACTTACTCCAGTAACATTGTCAGTTCTCCTTAGTTCTCTCAATATCAGTCCTCACACTTCTGTATTAACTGACTGAATGACTATCACCCCCAAGCCCTCACTGCATTTCTACTCCCTTCCAGAAGCTTCTGTTTTTGCTACATTTCAATATTTCTACTTTTTCCAGACATTTATTTTGTTAGTACTGTGAATTAAAGCTTTGAATTTGGATGTGTTTTGAACTGACATTATTCTCTCATGAAATGCTTTGTGTTTTGGGTGTCGCAGTCAGAGGCTGGATCATGCTGGTTGTGTCAAGGCATGGTGTGCTGGCAGGCAGAAATTGGTTTGTGTTGGAGAAAACCAAAGGTTCGTTTGGGCCCTGTCTGTGGGTGGCAGCACCACACACACACACACACACACAAACACACACACACACACTCCCTAGTATCCAATTGTCGCTCTGACTAGGCCCGCTGTGAGAATGCTTTGCATGCGTGTGAAGTAGCAGTGGAGCTGAATAATTAGCAATCGAGGAGAGAGGTCGACAGGGAGCAAGAGAGGGAGAAGAAAACAGAGAGAGAAAGAGGGAGAGAGGGAGACAGAGAGAGGGAGAGGCAGAGAGAGATAGGGTGAAGTGGTGAGTGGTGTGTGTACATCAGTGTAACAAAATGGGAGTGGGGAATGTTTGATGGTTGAGATGGCATGTGCGTGTCAGCATGTGTGTGCGTATCTGTTCGTATGTGTGTGTGTGAATTGGACAGAGAAAGAGAGACGTATAGAGAGTGTGTCGTCCAGCTCTCCATCTTAGCACCAAGCAGATGGGGGCCCGATGGCACACCCCCGAGTGTTGCCGTGGGAGATGGCTCCCGCGCATCGCGTGTCGGCCCATTGTGGTGACAGCGGCAGAATCATCAGCAGCAGGGGGAGCTTTAACACTCAGGGAGGGGAACGAGAAACAAACAGAATCCCCCCTTTCTCACTCTCACCACTCCGCCTGCCTCACACTGTTTCTTTTTTCTCGGCTGGATATGGGCGGACAGAGAGACACACACACACACACACACACACACACACACACACACACACACACAGTCACTCACACTAAACAAACACACACAGCACAAATGCAATCAGACAAAAATGAATGACTACAAAAAGGAAATATTACACTCACGCAATCACATCTTCATGTTCATCTAAACATTTATAAACACACACAAAATAAACACCCCCATCCCAGCCTTTATACACACTTCTCACATGAAGACATTTACACACACACACATTCTTGAAAACAAGGTGGTAAACAAAGTGTGTGTGTGTGTCCTTACCGTATCTGCTGATGGAGGTGCGAGAGATGCTGGCTGAAGGGGGAATGTTGTAGGAGGAGGTCTGTTTGGGCACCAGTGCCACTACACAACGATCAGACACCTGCAGGAGGGGGGGAGGGAGAGAGGGAAGGAGAGAGGGAGAGAGAGAGAGAGAGAGAGAGAGAGAGAGAAAAATAAAGAGTTTCACTCATTAGCAAATCCCATTACGTACATGAGACCACTGGGAAATTGATTAAACTCAAGCCAGCCTGTAACAAGCAGTTGAATTGAATCTCCAACAGTCATCATATAATACTGTTGCCTCCCAGAGACACCACTGCATGAGACATGCAACAGAGAGCCACATTGTCCATTGCTTGAGAAGGAGAGAGAGACAGTATGTCAGACAGACAAAAAGAAAGGAAGAAAGAAAGTAAGTAAGGGAAAACATCAGATCACTCAGCTCATTTCATCTTGAAGCCACCCAAGCTGCCACCCATCTCTCATCCTTTCCTTTCCTCTCTCACCCTTGTTGCTTCTTTCCAGACTCCCTCCATCTCTCTCACCCTCCCTCTCTCTCCCTCCCTCCCTGTGTCTTGTCAGTCTGCTTGTGCCTGTGAGGCAGGCGGCTCCTGAGAGGCCCGTCTCTAAGTGTGCTGGGGGGTGGTGAGGGGCCCCGCTGTGCTGACGGTGCATGAGATCATTTCCATTGTCATGACCGTCAGACCGTAATGAGCTCAGGAGAGTGCAATGGATCTCAGCACAGACAGGAGCTACCAACTATCACACACACACACACACACACACACACACACACACACACACACACACACACATACACAAATTCTACCACTGTCACCTCTCTCAGACTCAGGCATTCAGAGATAAAGGGAAGGGGAGAAAAAGGTTGGAGAGACAGGGAGAGATGAAAAAGAGCGGATTGGAAAAGTAGAGAAAGAGAGAGAGAGAGAGAGAGAGAGAGAGGGAGAGAGGAGAAAGGAGAGAGGTACAGATCCTCTTTCCAACTCACTCTCTTTCTCTAATTCACAGCACACAACGCACAGTCTGCTTGTCACCCCCACTGCTTTTCTGTCTCCATCAACACTCCTTGAAAAACTTACATAAGTACAGATGAGTGCAACACTAAACCTTAGTCAGTATCATTAATTAATGATAAAGAGGCTAAACACTCCTAACATCTTCCTTAAGGCCAGTGTCTATAAACATCTCATTTATAAATAGTTAGAAAGACATGCTCAGAATGCATTATAGTGACCATTTATATACTGACACATCAGTGACAGCTCTTGGTCTGTGTCTGACGGATACCAAAGAGCCAGTGGTGCTTGTCAAAGCTACTAGTCCCAAGGGAACACTGGGACTATATTTGTGATCGCTTGTAAAAGCTTCTGATTAAATTCTTAGCTAGGAGGCAACACTGCCCATGGAGAAATTGTTCCTCTGCCTAAAACGGAATGTCTTCAAAAATATCAAAATATCAAAAATATCAAAGCCATTATTCTCTCTATCTCTCATCTCCTCCTTTTTTCTTGGGTATGGAGTATTTACTACTCTCTCTCTTGCTCTTCCCCTCTCTGCAGTGAAGTACTTCTTGGAGGTCGCAAGGCCACTATCCAGCCTACTCCACATTGCTAATGATGCCCCCCCTCCCACCTCTTAGCCTAAAGGATGTGTGTGTGTGTGTGTGTGTGTGTGTGAATGTGTGTGTGTGTCTGTGCCTGTGTGTGCATGTGTGTGTGCGCGTGTGTGGAGGGGACTACGCTCCGCTCCACTTCCACTCCTGTGCCTACGCTAGGCTAACCCCTGGCAGGCTATTAGCGATGGCCTGTGTTCAGTGAGACCCTGGGAAGAGGAAGATGAAGAAGGGGAGAAAGAGGAGGAAGAGGAAGATGGTGGACTTAATGGCTCTGCTAGAGAGACTCTCAATGGGACAACAGGGCACCTAAAGATCCACTCAGAGACGAGAGCGAGAGAGGGCAACGCCACGGCCTTCTCTCCTGCCCTCTCCGACCTTTCTTCTCTCTCTTCTCTCCTCCTCAGCAGCCAAACTTGTCTTTTGCCGGCTATCCATTTCCTCTGTTCCTTTTGTGCGCCTTGTACTCTTCTGATGACTTCAACCCCTGATGGTGGAGCTTTTGTAGAAGACCTCATTACATCTCCGCTTCACTTTCTCTCTCTCTCTCTCCCTCCCTCCATCTTCATAACTTACTCTCTCTCTCCCTCTGTCAATCCTGTTTTCTTTTTTTCTTTCTTCTCCTGCAGCTGTGGTCTATCCTCCCATCACTCTACCCATCGGTTTTGTCCCTTGTTCTTGCAGCAGTGGGCAATGTGTGGTCTCTCTCTCTCTCTGCTTTAGCTCTGAGCTTGTGTATGTGTGGTGTGTATGTGTGTGTGTGGTGTGTGTGTGTGTGTGTGTGTGTGAAGCCTGTCTGTGTAAGACAGCAGAGGGATGATTGAAGGCAGGTGGGCTTTTGCCCTTGAAAGATGATGATGCGTGTTGCAGCTGTGAGATAACGGCACCGGCTTTTCCTCACGATAAACTCCACCGAGGGACGGCCTAAACCTTTCCTCTCCTCTCTTCTTCTTGTCTCTCTATCACTCTTCCTCTCTCTCCCTCTATCTCCGATACCTGTGCTAACTGATGATTGCTATCAGGAATTAGACCTCCAAGCCAGCAGGTGTTTACCTCAAACAAATCCAGCCTGTAGCTCTGAAAGCATGCTAGAAGGATGTGACCTCGCTAGCCTTTTCTGCTACTTCGTGAGCGAGTGAGTGAGTGCATGATCACTACAGTGCATTCATCAAGGAGGGTTAATATTCTCAATTCAAATGACTAAAGAACCAACTAAAAGTAAAATATAACTGGTATGATACTCCTTTGCAGAAATATTGATACACAATTGCTGAAGGTTTCTAGTTTTCTAGGTTTAGAGTATCTAGCTTTACTGCAGAAGCTTTGAATCCTTTGACTAGTCTGAAATAGATGACTCAATTTGAGGCAATCATTGGGATCTAATGTCTGGCAGCCCATTATGTGTGAAGGGGATGGTGTGTGTGTGTGTGTGTGTGTGTGTGTGTGTGCATGTGCGTGCGTGTGTGTGTGTGTGGGGGGATTAAACCTCTGCTTTCTGCAGCATTGGATTGTTCATTTTTTTGCTATTTTCCCTGAAAGCACTTGAAAAGTAATGCTATCTAGGTACTATTTCTTTCTTGTTTTTCTCCCTTGCGCTCTCTCTTTCTCTCTCTCTGTTTTTGAAAGTGTGGCTTGAGGGCTTGTTTATTTAAATGAGCAACAGGTTGGAATGGAATAGATGGAGTCTGGAGAAGAGAGATTGCCTTTGCAGTGCAGGCCATACAGAGAAAGAGAGAGATAGAGAGAGAGAGAGACCTGAAGAGCCAAGAACTGAACAGAGAAAAGAGTTCCCTCATAAAACTGATCCTCAGGCTTCAGCAGGAAACTAACAAGAACAGTCAACCTAAGACTGATATTTCTGCCTTAAAAATAAATACAACCCAACTTGTGAATACACAGAAAGAAACATACATAAAATATTGGAATGACACAACACAAAAACAAAGCAAGCTACAAAACTATCTTACGCTCAACAGAGAATATCAATTGGCAACATATTTAACAGTGATGAAAGATACTAAAATAGAAAACATTAACAAGACACAGACTTAGCAACCTGTCTGGCAATAGAGACAGGCAGACATGGATAAACCTGGAAGCCAAAAGAAAACAATCACATTCTTCGCAACACTCCACCTCTACCACACACACACACACACACACCAATACATATACCTAACTGTGCCTGCAATGTACATACACACTATGTTTGTTTGTTCGTTAATCTTTCTTTGATGTAAGCCTTTTCTATTATTTCTGTGAAATCTTTGGCAGTACACCAATTGAATTGAAAACTGAGAAAGGGAGGGAGGGAAAACATTGCTCTTCATGTGGCTGGTTAAAACATGTCTGGTCTAAAAAATCAAATGCTGCTTTTTGAAGTCATTTACGCACGGTCCTGGTCGTACACAGTTTGGCTTAGTTAGAATGTACAAGGCAATAATGCAGTGCAGACTTTGCTCATTGGCTTCTCAAACAGAATTTCAAATGAGCTTTCATGGCCTTGCTAAACCTAACCTTCCTTTGCCTAATACGCAAGAGAGTCTCAAATTCATTATCACATTCCTCCTTTGCATTTCCAGCATAATATCTATATTCACTTCCCAGATATAAATCCTGTATTCATTGCAACACAAATGTTTGAGTTTTCACTTATTTTCACTTACTGCCTTCCCTCCCAGCCCACAATAGGTAATTGCTCACCCTGCCAACACCAAGCATTCACACTCAAATAGCCAAGCACATTAGTACCCCCACACACTTCCTTAAATATCCATTTATTTGAATTGTTAATCTTGGCCTCTCACCACAGCCATTGCACACCAGCAAAATTGGAAATTCATGCGAGTCTTAGAGTTAAGCACCCAGGGGGTACAGCGGCCCCAGAGGGACAAACTAGCATGCTTCCATAATGGCATTCAACAGCAGCGAGGTTAACAGCTTCACCTCCTGAGATGAAAGAGAGAAAGAGACGAGTGAAAACAGGGAAGGAGAGAGAGAAGGAGAGGAAAAGAAGTGTAAATGAGAAACAAAGAATGGTTGAAGAGGGGGAGGAGGTGAGAGGGCTCTTGGTAAAACGCCAGAGAGAAAATGCCGGAAACTGAGAACTCGCCAGCAGTACACAGGGCTGGATGAAGAAGAGTGCTCAGATACTCAGAAACCCTGCTACGGGTTGCAGGAGCGATCAAACCGAGCAAGATATCACAAATAGTATATCTACCTCTCCTACCTGCTCTACTTCTGGGCCTCACCTGGGCTAAGAGCGATCAAGCACACACCTGAGAGAGCCTCTACAATAGCTGTTTCTTAAAGGGCAGAGAGCAAGAGACAGAGGGACAGAGAGAAAGAGATAGATGAGAAAGAGAGAGGAGAAGAGAGTGAGAGAGGCAGGCAGCAGGAGGGAAAATGAGCGTCATTTCCATTTCTACTGTATGCAAACGACTTCCTGCTCTTAAAGCACTGAATAAATAAGAATAAACAGCAGCACTCTCCTTTGTCCCAGAATGGGAGGGGTGGTGGTGGTTATGAATTTTAATGAAGTGCTGTCTACCCCCCCCCCCCCCCCCCCAAAGAAAAACCCACACACACTTTCTCTCTCTCTGCCTCCAGTTTACCACCGTAACGACTCTGCATATTTCACACCTTTAGCCTGGACTCTCTTCCGCTCTTTCCATCATCAGCTTCCCATCTTTCTCACTCTCCATCCTCCACTCAACCTGCCTTTCTTTTCCTCTGTCTCTCTTGCTCTCTCCCTCCCTCCCTCTCTGTGTCTAACTCTTAATGAGCCGTGCATTCTCCATCACCAATGGATCGCCATCACCATCTCTCTCTCTCTCTCTCTCACTCTCTCTCTTGTTCTCTCTTTCACTTCTCCTACTTCTCTTCTTCCTTACACCGATCTCTTAATTTACTCCTGGTGACATAACTCTCTCTCCCTCCCTCCATCCATCTCTCTCTCTCTCTCTCTTTCTCCATATCTTCTCTTTCATCTACCTGGTCCTGGGCTGCTCTCCTCCTCCACTGCTTTCTGAAGCCATGAGAAAGACGGCAGAGACATTTCGCTTCACCAGAAGTGAGACATTTCACGTTAGATTAAGTGTATTGGTGTGGGTGGTGCATGTGTGTGTGTGTGTGTGTGTCTGTGTGTGTGTGTGTGAGTGTGTGGGCGTGTGTATTTGTTTGTGCGGGTGTTTATGTATGCTTTTCCTCCAATCTATTCTGTGGGTAATGGGAGAGCAATGTGGTGTGACAGAGAGACAATAAAAAAAGCTGTTCAGAGACTTTCGCACACAACTCTTGTTCATCAAAGACTGTTCACAAGCACACACATACACACACGCATGCACACACACACACACACACGCACACACACACCACAAAGTGTTTGAGATAAACGGCCTACTGTGGGGAAGATCCCTCTAGAGCTGCCAGAAGAACCAGTGGAGTCTTTCCACTCCTAAAATAACCCCAAATCTCATCTTAAATCATTCTTTCTTTCCGTCTCTGTCTCCTGCTCTCCCTCCCCTCTCCTCTGACTTGACTTAAATCACTCACTTTTCTCTCCTTTCTTTTTTACTATCCCTAAATCTCTTTCTCTGTTCTCCTTACTATACTTCAATAACCCTTCTCTCTCTGACAACCTAAATGTCTCTTCTGTTTTGCTCCTCTGGAATGCATCTAAATGATGCTTCTTTCTCTGACTCCGCTTTAACTCAGTTCAGTTGGATTTATAGAGCACCACAGCAGTATATGAATATGTCTCAAGGCTATCTACAGAGTCCAGCTTAAAGCTGAGGAGGAGAAGCCCTAGAGCATGGAGGCAGTCCCTTTCAATAGGAATTAGAAAACTTGAGTGGAATCAAGAATCAAGACTGTTTCTACACAAATGGTCATGCCAATAAAGCTTCTTTTTAAGGCTACAGCTGGGTAGGAAGATGAGTTCACCCAGATCAGGCTTTACATTTCAGCAAGAACACAATATAGGTACATGATAAATCTCTCTCTCTCTCTCTTGCCTCTCCTTTGCTATGGCTCTTACTCATCTAAGCCACTCATTCACTTTCCACTTGTCTCTCTGACTCTGACTACCCTTAAATCGACCTCTTCTTCGCTGCTCATCTGTTTGTTTGGTCCGGTAGTCCGCTCACAGTGGGCAGATGGTCTATAAGTAAGCAAAGACCTCTGACCTGTCTAGCTGCTTAAGGATTCCTGCCCACCTCTCTTTCCCTCTCTCTTTCTTTCTTTCATCGCCTTCTACCTTCCCTCCATCCCTCTCACTTTCTGTTTCTTCCTGCCAAATTTTCTTTCTTTTTTTCAGTCAATGTCCTTCGCCTGTCCTCTCTCTCTCTCTATCTCTCTCTCTCTCACACACACACACACACTAACACACACACACACACTCTATTCCTGTCTTTCTGTATCGTTTTTCTCTCTCCTGCCCTGTTCTCCTGTCTCCTTTCTCCCTCGTCTGTCTTCCTCTGCTACCTTCTCCAAACACCTTTCCATCCCACCTTTTCTGTTCCCTCTGTCTCTCTCTCTACTTCCCCCTCACTCCTCTCCTCCTCCCCTACAGTCCTCCCTATTTCCTCTCCTCTCTGTCTCCAGTGGTACTGTGTGTGTATGTGTGTGTGTATGTTTGTCCAGTCTGTCATCAGATCATAGGTGACTGGAGATCATCTGTGAGAGCGGCTGCCGTGTAATTGCTCTGGCCGCACACATATAAGAGCATCTCTGGAAATAGTGTATGTGCATGTGTGTGTGTGTGTGGGGGGGGGTGTTGGATGTTGAGGTCCGCACAGGGTTTGGGTGGCTGGTGGGATTTGAGCCGGAGAGAGCAGCGCAGACACAGAGGAGTTCCATACTCCTCGGCCCACCTGCTGGATAATTACCCTAAT
>JAIFZK010000005.1:7987500-7990000 GCA_027481765.1 Tenualosa thibaudeaui
GGTGAATAGAACAGAATGTATAAATATCTCCAATATCTGAAATAAATCTTTCATGTACATGCCATGATATGCCATTATAGTATTTGATATTGACTGCCTTGCTCTGGCAGTCCTGTTCCACAGGCATGTCAATAAAGCTTGTGTGAAATTGAATTTGGAAGTGGGGTTAATGAGGGAGCAAGGAAGGGGGGTGAGAGAGAAAGATGGTGAGAGGGAGTGAGAGAAAGATGGGGAAAGAGAGTTAAGCTACAGAAGGAAGGAAGACTGTGAAGTGAGAGGGAGAGGAAGAAAAAAAAAGATGAGAATGAGGAGACAGGAGAGAGAAAGGGGCGAAGAGAGAAGAGAGGAGGATGAGGAAGAGGAGGAGGAGGAAAAGAATGAAAGATAGAGGAAAGGATCAGCAGAAACAAAGTGAGGAAGAGAGAAGAGAGGAGGATGAGGAAGAGGAGGAGGAGGAGGAAAAGAATGAAAGATAGAGGAAAGGATCAGCAGAAACAGTGGTGGAACAAGTGAGGAATGAGCGAAGAAAGCGAAGAGAGAAGGAGACGGTGAGGAAGAGGAGGAGTGTGTGTGCTCTCATTAGAGGCTGTGCTGGCGCGTGCCTCTGCCTCGCTCCTGAGAGGTTATTTCCGCTCCGCTCTCGCCACCTTTCCCTCGAAAATCTAATTTCACACCTTCGGCGGGACAGCAATTTCCAGCTCCGCCGGGGTATTAGTGCATAATGAGCCAAATTCCCCATCAGAGCTCTGACATCCTGTCACCGTCTGTGTGTGTGTGTGTGTGTGTGTATGTGTGTGTATATGTGTGTGTCGTTGTGTACACGCGTGTGTGTGTGCGTGTGTGTGTGTGAAAGTGTGGGTTCACATATGTCAGTGTGTAGTGTGTGTGTGTGTGTGTGTGTGTGTGTGTGTGTGTGTGTGTGTGTGTTGTCCCGCCCTCACCCAGACTCCCTCTGTGTTTGGATGACACTCCTGTTGGAGACACACACTAGGCCTCAGACCTTTACATACTCCACACACTTGCCTGTCTAAGCCTCTACAGGAAGCAGAGAGAGGCTGCAGAGCTATGAAGTCATGCAAGGGACAAAAAGCCTGAGGAGAGCCAGGGATGATCTGTGTGTTTGGGCCATGTGTGTGAGAGAGGCTTGCGAGTCCAAATGTCTCTGTGTGTGTGTGTGTGTGTGTGTGTGTGTGTGTGTGTGTGTCTGTGTTTACTTGCATGCAATATGTGAATGTGTGTACATTGTTTGTGCATATGTGTGTGTCAGTGAGAGAGAGAGAGGTGTATGAAAGTGAAATATGTGTGTGAGATAGAGATAGTGTGTATGTGTGTGTGTGAGAGAGAGAGAGAGTGAGAGAGAGAGGTGTATGAGTGTATGTGTGTGAGAGAGAGAGAGTGAGAGAGAGAGACAGAGTGTGTTAGAGAGAGGTGTATGAGTGTATGTGTGTGTGTGAGAGAGAGAGAGTGTGAGAGAGAGAGGTGTATGAGTGTATGTGTGTGTGTGTGAGAGAGAGAGGGGTGTATGTGTGTATGTGTGTGTGTGTGAGAGAGAGAGTGTGTGTGTGTGTGTGTGTGTGTGTGTGTGAGAGAGAGAGAGGTGTATGAGTGTATGTATGTGTGTGGCGTGGGTGTACTGACCAGGGTCTTGTACTCAATCTGCTGGCGGATGAGCTTGTCCTCGCTGAGGGAGTAGCGGGCCTCACCGGTGATGGCGTCTATGGGACCCTTCTCCATCTGCTGCTTTATGGCACAGTACAACATGAAGAGAGGCTCGCCGGCACACTCCTGCTCACGCACACACACACACACACACACACACACACACACACACACATACACAGAAAGAGTCAATGTCATGGATTAGAATTTCTCACTGTTTACTCTCCTTGTGTGACTGTACTGGCTTCTGACTATGATACAGTTCACACTGAGAGTACGGTTTCTTAACAGCCATCTATTATGTCTACAGGTTCCATTTGATTAGGCATATATAAGTTGTATTTCATCAGGCATTCATTTGTGTGCGCACTGCATTTTTATCAGGAACTTATCTGGATTTTCTCAGGCAAACGTCTCCAGTGTGTTTTATGCAGTCTATAGGTTATGTTTCTATCAGGCATATGTCTCTAGGTTGTGTATCATCTGTTTGGCTGGCAGCTATTCTGGCTTGGACACGACACCTCTGTCAGGAAGTGATGCACAGGGAGGAGACAGGGACAGATGACACTGCCACATGCCCACAGTAACCCCCCTCCCCACCCCCCCAAATATAAACACTCCGAATCCCCATAACTCCTCTGGGGCCATGCTCAGCATTCATCCTGGCTTCTCTCTCTCTTTCTCTCTTTCCGGTTCTCTCTTTCTTTCCATCTCAGGTGACCTTGTCAAGCCCTCAGGAAGAGAGCACTGTGATGGTGCAGTCTGTGCTCTGGGCACTCTCCCAGACAGACCCCCCCCCCCCCCAAAAAAAAAAAGGACCTGACAGGTGATCGAACCCATG
>JAIFZK010000005.1:7995000-8012500 GCA_027481765.1 Tenualosa thibaudeaui
AACACTTGCCACTTTTACGTGGGCAAATGCGTGTGAGCACACACACACACACACACACACACACACACACACACACACACACACACACTTCAAAAAGCCTGTCTCATTCATGCCTCATTCACACATCTGTCATATGCCAACAGTCATCAACACATCCAGATGGAACTAGTTTCACATTTTCTGTGTGACCAAGCATGTTTGCAGTGTCACTCATGCTCTTCAGCCTGTGAACAGATCTGTGTGTGTGTGTGTGTATGTGTGTGTGTGTGTGTGTGTATGCATGTCTGTGTCTGTCTGTGTATGTATGCAATGGTGCAAACATACACTACAATGTGCTTATGCCTGCAAACACTGTTAACGACTCAACATTTTTCCAATCCATAAGCATTATTTTATGCAAATATGGTAGTCTGAGAAAAGCCAAGTCAACCCCTGAATATCCTGAGTCATCTTTTCCTTTTGCCTCCTTCCACAACACACCCTCTGTTCACCCAGCGTATACAGTTCTCTATATACAGCTGTGTGTGTGTGTGTGTGTGTGTGTAACTGAGCAAAGGGTAAGTGTCTGTCTCCGTTTTTACTGTTGATCTGTGTGATAGAGGGTGAGTGTATGTGTATTTGTGTGTCTATGTGTGTGTATCAGTATGAAAGAGTGTGACCGTAGATGTGTCTGTGTGTGTTTGTATGCGTGTGTGTGCGTGAGTGTGTGTGTGTGTGTGTGTGAGCAGTGGAGCAGTAGAGCAGTACACTGGGGGACTCTGCTGACCCCCATGCTTGGAGAGAGGAGCTTGTCATCCAGTCTGCTGTGGCCACTCCTGTCTGCCTACCTGCTGTATAATGGATGAACTGAGATGAGCTGAGAGGAGAGGAGATGGGGAGAGGAGAGGAGAGGAGGAGAGGGGGTGAAGGAGGGGAGCTGCCTACTACTGGCTACTACTATTTCATTCTAACACCACAACTGCCATTGCTACTGACTGGTCTGTTGGGTCTGGAGTAAGTGCATCTGATATGTGCAGACTAACCTCTGGCTACACACACACACACACACGCACTTTCTCTCCCTCTCTCTCTCTCTCTCACACACACACACAAACACACACACACACATACACACACACTTACACTTGAAGAGTGACTCATAAAATATGCCCTTTCCAGTGATTGCCTCTCCTCTCCAGTGTTTCTCCAGTGAGGTAACACACACTATGACTCAAACAGAACCCTCTAGAGGACCAGAGCTTCACTCACATTAGTGTGCTGACCACCTCCTAGTGTACTCCATCAGACCTCCTCCATCACCACCTAAATCCCCAGGCAGCCATCTCAGGCTATACCAACAATATATTACAGTACACTACACAGGGCCACTATGACAATACATCAACTAAATAGTACTTTATGCTACACAGTTGCACTGGAACACTAAGACCTGTGACACAGACACTACATCAAAAAGCAAATTATTCCAGGGTGAAAATATACTCTATACAAAAAAACAACATACTCCATACTCCATAGGGACACTCTGGCACTGTATCTGTTGTGCACTACTATACTGTAATGAGGTTCTACGATGCTACATTAGAAACATTTGGTATTTGGCTTAACTAGTAGACAGGAACCACTAGATTAATATATTTGGCTCTCAAGGACCAAGAATAATATCCCAAATCCTGCACAAAAACAAGGCTCTAGATGAATCATCCTTGGTCACATAAATAGCAGAGTACAGTTAGATCACATTAGGTGAGGTATATGTAAAAAAAAAAAAAACAAAGAAAAATATGACTGTATAGCTTTACTATATCTGCAGCCATTCATTCTATCAGGTCTGCCTTGCTTTGTGGCCCCCAACCACCACATTTAAATGATGCACTGTTAGCTTTAAATTCTGTGTACATGCCAGAAACCAATTAACAATGCAGCCTTGCGGATAGAGAGAGAGAGTGAGAGAGGGAGAACTCATAAATAAAGCAGAGATTATTTATAAAGCACTTCTACTGTAAGGTACAGAATTGCTCTCCTGACTCCATAGGGTGAAGGACAGCTTTGCTGCGCTAAAACCCTTTACAATCCTTCACATATATTATCATTATTATCATATTATGAAGGAGTCTAATACCAGCAGCTAACTGACAGTAATAGCACATGATACTGTGTCTACAGAAAGCAAATGAATGGATTTTCTTTCTGCTCTCTAGGTAGAGCTGGTGCCATATATGCATTAGCTCCTGTTACCTAGCCATTCAGCTGTCGATGTCATATCTGTTTTCTTGAAGTAAGTGGCAAAAAGTGTGTGTGCATAGTATGAGTGTGTGTGTGTTTGTGTGTGTATGTGTGTGTGTGTGTGTCTGTGCAGCTTTGAAACCTAATCATGCTGAGAGGAAAAATAAATAAGTACAAAAATGAGCCTGAATGAAAAGATTGGGTGATATGATAATATGATATCATGGGGAAAATCAGGTAAAGAGAGAGAGAGAGAGAGAGAGAGAGAGAGAGAGAGAGAAAGAGAACAGGAGAACAGAGGGAGGGACAGAAGAGTCCTTGCCAGTGTCTGTGAGTCGGGTGGCGCGACTCTAAGTAGGTCCTAGGCTAGAGGATCCTCTTGGAGCGCCACAGAGGACACAAAGGGAGCATGTCAAATCGATAATCCCCTTAAATTCCACCGCAGGAAGAAAAAAACAAGAATATCAGCTGAAAACTAACACTTATCCCTGCCACTGAAGCCTGAGGAGCTGGAAGAGAATTAACGATGCCGGCGTGCTCCAAATGAAGACAGATAATGAGAGTTAGGAGGAGACCAAGACAAGCCTGTCACTTCAAATTATGACATAATCCACTTCGCCTCCAGCACACATATACACACACACACACCCTTCCTGTTTACCCTCATTGTCAGCACTGGGAGTCTATACACATCATTACACAGGGCAGGAGTAAATTAGCACTTGGCAGCAGGACTGCACGGTATGCAGGCGCGAGACGTGTCAGGCCATATATGAGAACATGAGAGGTGCTACTGAAGCTAGCGTAAGGTGCTAACTATGCCATCTAATATATGCTACCATTCATTATGATCAATGTATGTGAATGCGTCTATCAGAGTGTGCCTATATGTCTTGTCCATACTGTTTTGTAATACAATACATGTCCTAGTAAAAAAAAAAAAAAAAAAGTCTGCTCCCAGTGTCATTTGGGGACATAGTGAGGGTGGCCATTTTGGTCCCTGGTGCCTAATAAATCTGTGTTTTGCTGTCTGAGAGCTGAGTTCAGGTGTCTAGGACCATGAGAGGAATGAAAGTTTCAGAGGCAAAATGTGCAGAGCTGGGGAGATGAGAGGAGAGCAGGGGAGAGGAGTCGAGAAGAAAAGAGAGGAGAGGGCGAAAGAGAGGAAAAGAAACAAGAAAGAAGAGCAAAAGAAAGATGAGTTAGACTGAGGCTCTACTCAATCATTGATGAGCAGCCAACCCTCAGACGATAAGCCAGACTGACAATGACAGAACCTTCTAAGACCCAGAAAAAAAGAGAGAGAGTGAGAAAGAGAGAGACTGAGAGAGAGAGAGAGAGAGAGAGAGAGAGATGGGTGGGCAGATGGATAGATAAGTGAACAGAGGAGTGAGACAGACACAGAAGTGATGGCCTCTAAAAGGTGGGTGTGTAGGGAGGGGCAGGAGGGGGTGGCTGATTTGGGGACAAAAGTGAGCTCACGCTCTCACACTTTCTCACAAGTTACAAGTTACTCTTCATGTACCACCCCCCTCCACCGGCCCTCAGGACAACACAAACTAAAATAAACAACCCCCCCCCCCCATCTCTCCTTCAGAAAGTAAAGCAGATTCTGTGGGTGTGTTATCTGGTCTGCTATGTGAGTGTGTGTGTGCGCAGCTCAGCGAGAGCTCACGGCGTCTCACGGCTGCTCCGTTATCTTCTCCGAGCCCAACTCTAATTGAGGTCAGAGATCCTTGAGTGTGTGCGCAATCAGCGGCGTCCCATGAGCTTCTATTACGACAAAACACGCCAGCCAAACGCCCGCTGCTGCAGCAGCCTCCGCCCGAGCCCGATTCACTTAGCCACGGCTGCAGCTAGCACGTTTACTCAGTTCATTATCATTTCATGGTCAGGGGAGCTGGGTCTGTGTGTGTGCGTGTGTGTGTGCGTGTGTATGTGCAGAGAGAGTTTTTGAGACTTTGTGTGAAAAAGAGTTTAAATATATTTGTATTTATTGAAAACGTGTGCGTGCATTTGTATGCATATGTGTGCCGGACTGAATATTTATGGCTCTCTCTGTGTGTGTGTATGTGTGTGTTTGTGTATGTGTGTATGTGTTTGTTGACACAGATGTGCTAGATGAATACTTAAAGTAAACAACACAACACGAAAGAGTGTTCGTCTAAACACATGAAAGCTGTGAATTAGAGCCACACACAAGCTTATGATCAAAACGCCATTGAACAATCAATTAAGCAAAGGAATGAAAACTTAAGAACACCAAAGAAATATGTAAATGTGCTTTGATACTGCATTTCATGATCAAATCATCAAACAGCAAGCTGACCACTCTCAGAATCAGTAGAACAATTAAGATACAGGTGGTGAAACAGTGGGATTACCAGTTATGCTCAGAAATATGTACATGTACATATATGTGAATGTGACTGTGTATGTATGTATGTATGTAAATATGTAGATAGATACACTAGATACCTTATTCAACCCATAGGAAATTCAGACAGTGTATGTGTGTATGTAAATGTGAAGGTATGGCCTGTGTGTGTGTGTGTGTGAGTGTGTGTGTGTGTGTGTGTGTGTGTGTATGTGTTCTAACCTGCGCAGCAGCAGTTTGGGGTGGTTCTTGCTCTCCAGATTCTTCTCGATGAGGTCGGAGAGGAGCTGCTTGAGCACGTCGGTGGCGTACTCCAGGCGGCCCTGCAGCGCCGTCATGATGAGCGAGGCCACGTTGCCACGGTCGCGCATGGAGAACGAGCGCTGCGTCTCCAGCGTCCGGATGAAGGTCAGCAGGAACACCTTGTTGTTGATCAGCTGAGCAAACTGCTTCAGAGCCTTCTCCACACTCTGCTGTCCATTTCCAGAGACCTATAGAACACACACACACACACACACACACACACACACACACGCACGCACAAACACACGCACACAAACCCACAAAGACAGGGAAGAACAGACACACAGTTACAACCAGGGCTCATTATCAAACAAGCGTTGTAGTTGTTCGACTCGAATAAAGGTGTTTTGATCCGATTCCCAGCTGCCATTACTCCTCATGTTATTAGCATTAAATGCCACGCAGGCCTGATTATTCACATTTATATGCTCTTTTCCACTTCATTATCCATTTAAGTAGGAGTTCATAAAACAGGCCTGTACCGCAAGCACAGCCTGGACCAGTGCAGGGAGCCTGGCAGAGAAAGTGTGTGAGTGTGTGACAGTGTGTGTGTGTGTGTGTGTGTGTGTGTTAAGGAAAGGCCCATCTGTATGTGTGTGAGAACAGTAGAGATCACCACTCCTGACCAGGCCCACCACGATAAATCACACACTTACAAAGACCTGGACAGCCCAGGGTCTATAAAATAAAGAGAGGGATGTGGAGGAGAAAGAGTGTGTGCGTGTGTGTGTGTGTGAGAGTGCAGGTGTGTGTGAGTGTGTGTGTGTGAGAGAGAGGGGGGTGGGGCAGTAGTTCTCTCAACTACTCTCCAAAGCTCAGTATTTATGGCCTTCCAGACAATTAGGCATTGGCCACTTCATTACTTCTGATAAGGAGACTGCTGCCCAGTGAAATACTGCAACTCCAGAACTCCAACAATAGGTGAGTTTCTGTCTCTCTCTCCTTCTCTCTCTCTCTCTCTGTGTGTGTGTGTGTGTATGTGTGTGCGTTTCTTACCCTAAACTTTACACTGACCAAGGCTGAACATCTATTCTACTCAATGCTGTAGTCTCAGGTTCCCATAAGGATCACTAGTATTAGTAAGTATTTTACTCGTCTTAAACAAAGGTTAGTCAGGGATAAGAAGAGCATTATTATACTAAAGTCTTTTGGTGTTCTAACAGTGGAACCAAAAGGAGCACAGAATCTCACCTCCAGCTCTCTTAGCACAGGATGGTCCTCAATGCCAGGGAATAGAACCCTCATGGCGTATGTGCGGTAATCCAGGTACGGGATTCCAGCCCGGTCCAGATCGCTTGTCAGCTCGTTGATGTCTGTCTGAAGCTCAGCAAAGGCTGCCGACAAAACAAACAAAAATTACATTGAAAAAAGAAAAACAATACTCAAACATCATATATATATATATATATATATATATATATATGTATGTATGTATGTATGTATGTGTGTGTGTATATATATATATATACACACACACACACACACACACACTATCTTGTTACAATGGCAGCCTAAGGGTGTAACCGCAATGTCAATGTGAGGCAAAGACAAGTCAGAAAATCAAGTCAGAATTTCACACGGACACACCTACATAGACCAACATAGCCACACACACACACACACACACACACACACACACACACACACACACACACACACACACACACACACACATACACAGAGATTAAATTGGTTGTGTCCTGCTGTTGGCTATTGGAGGGGAGACTTCTTTAATTGGGTCCAACCTGACTGAGCCCAGGGCTCAATTCAGCTCTAGGGAGAGACTCACTAAAGCCAATCTCTCTCTCTCTCTCTTGCTCGCTCACAGACACACACACACACACACACACACACACACACACACAGGTAGGTCTAATTCTACCCCTTGAGTAATCATTCTTAGCACAAACTTTATTTAAACAATTGCAATGACTACAAGCACAGCGCTAAACAAACACAGCAATACAGACATACACAAAGCACGTGCACACACACACACAGCTGGCCCTGCACATGCCACGACTTTGGCTTGTGTTTTGGCGTCCATGCTATCCAAAACTGCTTGCAACAGCTGTTCCCCACACCCAAAAACAGCACAAATACACAAACAAAAGAATCAGTCACACACACATGCGCACACACACAAACACACACACACACACACACACACATACACACACACACACACACACAAGGAGCATGCAAAACACAAAATGCAATACGCGCACACACAGGCACACACACACACATAACAGAAGAAACCCCATCTGTTCGGCAGCGGCGCAAGAAAAAAAATACTCCACACAATGAGCAGGCCAAATAATAAACATCTACACGGGCAAGAGGCGAGCTGGCCTGTCGGCATGGTGAGGGCTTTTGTTTCGTCCCCCAGTCTCCAATAAAGAGACTGGATGAGACACAGAGGCAGCATCACCTCCTGACATCTGCTCCTCAAAGCCCCAAGGATGCCTTGTCTTGTGTCCGTCACCATGCCGTGATTCATCCAACACACACACACACACACACACACACACACACACACACACAGTCAGCCAAACAATCACTTTCAGATTTGCAGGACCGCTTTTGTGCTGTTTGTAATAGGCATGGGCTAGCAGACACATGCAAACACACATACAAACTTTTGTATATGCACACACATACACAAAAACAAGCATTCTTTCACTCAGATACACACACACAAAAAATGAGTAGGTGCACACAAAAATTTTAACACACACACACACACACACACTCTTCCAGATAAGCAGAGGCTGATTTCTTTTCTGGCAAAGAAAATACCAAGGTGTGTGGGTGGCAGCACAATAGCTTCAACTGCGAAACAACTGCAGCAGTGGAGACTAGCAGTGAGGAGCTGTCAACACTAACCTGCTTCTGGGCTCGTTTCCATTAACACTCTTGGACGTATACATCCATTCAACGCATACAATGCTCTATACATGTGAAACATTATCAGAAAGTGTGTGTGTGTGTATGTGTGTGTGTGTGTGTTTGTGTGTGCGTGTGTGTGTACACATGTGTGTGTGTGTGTGCACGTGTGTGTGTGTGCTATAACATTAATTACTGATAAAGTAGCATAAAGAAGGCAGGATTCTGCTAATAGCATGGAACAGAGTCTATCTGCAGTGCACTGTGTTCTGTGGAAGCTAAAGGTCACAGTAGGCGTGACAGGCTAATGCTTGCTGTGCTGCTGTGAACTCAAAGAGGCTTGCGCGTGTGTGCACTGGTGTGTGTGTGTGTGTGTGTGTGTGTGTGTGTGTGTGCACATGAGGGGTAATGGCTGCAATGGTACATGGCAGCAACAGAGCACCATAAATGTCCTAATGAGACGTGGCTAACAATCCATGCGATTACACTCACATAATTGAACACACACTCTCTTTCTCTCTCTCTCACACACACACACACACACACACACACACAAAATGCACAGTAACAGCTCCTTATGCAGTGCTGTTGCTGCTGTGTTGGCAAGGAGGCATAAGAGTTGGCATAAGAGTGTAGTCTTATTCCCCAGTGAATCTCGTCCTACACGCAGACACACACACACACACACACACACACACACAAAACAGCCGCAGCAGTGAAGCACAGCTTGTCCTCCCATGACTTCATCCCCATGTGATTCAGACTGTGTTGCTGCTGCACTGAGTTCTGGGTCATGATCGAGCCAGCCGGGCACAGCTAGTGGGCATCATCAGAGGGATGAGCCAGCAGATGCACACACACACACACACACACACACACACACACACACACACACACACACACACACACACACACACACACACATACACACACACACATACAGGCATGCACACACACACATACACTCACTCCGACACATACATACGCTCATATCCACTGACACAACGCAAACACACAACCCGCCCTTCTCTGCGTGTTTGACGTTGAACGCGGTCCGCTCACCTTCTTTGCACTCCAGGGCGACGCGGGACTCCAGGTTGTCCATCTGCATCTGCAGCCGTTTGAGGGTGAGGTCGTTCTCGCGGGACTTGCGCTTGTAGGCGATCAGCACCAGGATGACGATGATAAGCAGGAGGCCGCCTCCGGCCGCGATGCTCACGATGGCCGGCAGGGTCAGCAAGCTGTCCGACAGGATGTGGACCGCACCAGGAGACACGTGAAGCCCGCCCACCTGCACCTGTTTCAACACACACACACACACACACAGACATGTACAACAACATACATATCAGAATGTGTGTACACACACATATATGCATATAGGCACGACACATACATACCACATATGTGTGTGTATTCATATAGGCATGGCCACACACAGTACATTTATGTGCATATGCACTGTATGTTATACACAGACATGCAGCATATGCTTATGCTCACACCCTCACACACACAGGCATGCATGCAATGTAGTGTTCACTGTGGACATGTAAAAGTGCAAAAGTATGTGCCTTGGCATGCACAAGAGTATTACACCTGTTTTTGGTTGAAAAAAAAAGGTAAATTGTTTGACTTTGTAGCTGAACAATAAAAAATTATTTGACCATCAAACCACAGATCCCCAGCCATTTCTGTGGGCTTTTAGATTGAAACACGTCAAAGCCTCTCTTCAGCCCACACAGGGGTGTCTGCGAGACAAAAAAGCACTCACCAGGGCAAGTGGAGTGCACTCTCAAGCTCTGAACTTTTTAAGGTTACTTTCGATAAAAGCGCGACATGAGCATTAATTAGCTCAAATTTATGTAAGGACCTTTTGACAGCTTGAGAGCAGGATGTTCTAAGCTGCAGGAGAGATAAGGAAATGCCAGCATGTTGCAGTGTTACCATCGTAGCGGCGTGGAGACAGAGAGACAGGGTTGTGGAAAGAGTCCTACAGCATTTAACATGGAAGTCACCGACACACACACACACACAAAACGCACAGTAACAGCTACTTACTTCCAAAGTTCTGAGCAAAGTTAGAGTGCATATGTCAAATGCCCTGAGGCCTACATTATCACACAGCTAAGAGACGCCCAGAGGAGATGAAACATGGGAATAACAAGTGCATGCAGTATACATGTAAACAAACTAAAAGCACAGAGGAAGATGAGGACAGTGTCTAATGCAGGTACATAGTACAATATCTCACGTAACCTCCCCAACACACACTCTCACACACACACACATGCACACACACAGACGCACAGATACACACACCCCAGCAGATCCAATGTGACTGAGCAGAGGAGAAGGAGACTGACCATGACTTTGTACTGGCCGGTGAGGTTGGGCGGCTCACAGAGCAGCTGGGTCTCGGAGACGGTGACGGAGCAGGGTGTCTCCCCGATAAGCACCGTGTAGTTCAGTTTCACACCTCCGGATGCTGGCGGCACCAGGTTCCTCCCCTGCACCACACAGGGAAAATATGCTTTAAGGGACTGGGAAAGGTGCTTCAGGGCACAGCTGAAGATGTTTAAAGGCAATTGAAGGTGTACTATGAAAGGTGGCTGGTACATCCTGACAAGTGATGGAGTACCCCAGTAAGGAAAACCACCAGCACAAAGGAACCTGAGGATTTCAAATAGCTTTGGAGAAGGGGAAGAGTTTTCAAGTTGTACTTTTACAGGTATACCATAGTATAGGTACATAATTTAGACACTGGTAACACAAGGCCTACATCTTTGATGAATCTGCATAAAAAAAAACAGTTGAAGTGAATTCATTACATGTTGCATTACAGTATTGACTTGCTTGCTTGAAGCTACTTGCTTGCTTGAAGCTTGAATCAATAATGTCAAGGTATTTACAATGAACAGCTTTGCACATTACACTACAAGACCCATTACAGGCAACGTCTTCTGGCATATATGGAAATCTGCAGATCTGCATTAGTTTTCCACTCATTGCCTCGTGCTTGTAATTCACTTAACCTCTGCTCCCCGTGTCCTGGGAGAAAAGCACAGGCTGAATGTCCAAACACATAATGCAGAATGTAGTGAGACTATTGATTGGATAATGGTAAAAAAAGAAAGAAAAACACAGAAAAGCACTGCTGTCCAGGTGTGTGGTAGGTACCTTGAGGATAATGGGGGAGCCTGGTTTCTGCTCCATCACCCCGTTGGTGCTGAGAGGCTCGAAGAAAGGGTTGGGGTAGTACAGGAAGTTGGTGTTGTTGTAGACGAGCAGGGCCTGCACATTGTTGAAGATGAAGCCGAACTCGTCGGCGTGCTTCACTGAGTCCAGGCTGGGGCGGTACTCGGCGGTCAGGGAAGGAGCGAAGCAGCTCATGGAGGTGGTGTTTAAAACCTTACACACCTAAAAGAGAGGAGAGACAGAGGTGGGGGGTGGTAGAGATAGAGAGACAGGCATAAACAAAGCTTAATTGCTTTTCAAACTGCATTTTGCGAAAAGGTGCAGTAACTGAACCCATAATCTAGCTGCTTTTACTTGAAGACCAATCAAACAAAACAATATTGGCATACCACTACAGGGAATGTATGACCTATGAAGAAAACTCATTATACTCAGAAATGTTTTTTTATATCTGTGTGTGTGTGTGTGTGTGTGAGAGAGAGAGAGCTGAAATTAGATGAGTTCTAACACAGTTTCATCTCAAGCTCCATATAAGTGATGATGCTTTTTTTTCTGTGACACACCAGTGCTTATAAAGAAGAAGAGTGTTCCCTCAGGACACTTAAGTGTGGGTGTGCACGTGACTGCATGTGTTTGTGTGTGTGTGTGTGTGGTAGGTAGGCGGGAAAACAAAATTGATTGCTGTGGAGCGGGTCCCCGTGCCCTAAGGTTTTCATCTCCTCTCCTTCCTCAGCTTGGGCTCTCTGGGGGGAGAGAGCTTAATTAGAGCTAAATATCTTCAAAGCACAGCAGGACCAGGGGACTGCCACGCCTCGTACCTGTTGTTCTCCACCCGTGATGGAGGCAGCGCCGAGAAGCAATCAATATAAACTCATTCCAGAAACACACACACACACACACACTTGATTTTGCAGGGTGGCCGCAAAAACCTATGGCACTTAGCTTGTTCCCTTCGCAACCCCTTCTCTCCCACTTTCTACTTTTTAAGATGGGAATGGGGTGAGGTGGGGCAACAACATCAACATTTTTGCGTGTGTGTGTGTGTGGGGGGGGGGGGGAGAGAGAGAGAGAGAGAGAGAGAAGAAAACCAGAGAACTTGAGGGGCTTAATTATTGAGCACCTCAGTGAGTAGGCTATTGCAAGATCCCTGCATAAGAGTGGTACCCTAACACAACACAGGTCCACTATTAAAGCTGCCACCTCAGGAGCTGCTAACACGTGTGCATGTGTGTGTATTCGTGTGTCTGTCTGTGTGTATGTCAGTGTGTGTGCGTGTGTGTGCAAATCCACGTGATATTTCCACCTCATGTGTCTCCCTAATCAAAGTGGTGTGACTTCACACACTACAGTTTGGGCCTGTACGGTGAACAGAGACTCCAAAGTCGACAGGCATGATGAGTTGGATTAAAAATAGATGGGATGGTGCAACACAAGAGGGCTTTCTACTGTATTGTGCATGAATTAGATGGAGACAAAAAAACGCTCTATGCATTTGCATTTTCTCCTCTGTGGTTTCGAGAACACTGAAGAAGCGCAAATCGTTGATTTTATTTTATTTTATTTTTAGCTTAAGCCTGGTTCTATCTCAAAAAAAAGTTGCACATCCCTCTGGCTGCTATTTTGGACTGCTGACATGTCGAACAGTAGGGACAGATGCTTCCACAGCATCCTACCTCACGTTGGTTGGAGCGGCGACGTGTTTGCAAGTCGACTCTGGCGAGCAACACCATCTGCTCCATTTTGGCTGAATGCAGCTTGTTTTTGCCACATTCGCTCTTCTCTGGATCTTTTTCCACTCTCCCCCTTTCTTGCTTTCTTCCTTTCTCTTTCACTCTCCTCTCTCACTTTCACTCCGTCTGTCCCCCCCCCCCCCCCATTGCTGAATTCTGTCAACCAAGCGATTCTTGTGGGAGTGTTAGCTGTCATGGCACGGATGCTTAAATGCAGCTGCGGGTTTTTTAACAAGCACCTGAGCTAGACCCCCGCGGGTGTGCAGCCACAGTAAATGGCCAGGAATTATGGGGCCGCCAGAGGAAGGCACTGCTGTAAAACGATGAGGGAGGAGAGTTTTTTCTCTTCTTTTTTTCTCCCTCCCTCTTTTTTTGGAGGAGAGAAGGGGGAAGGGAATCAATGATGCCACATTTCATATCTGTGTCTGTGAAGGTAATGGGCTGCCAATTTCCACCAACATCATGCAGATCCTCCGAGCCTCCAGCAGACAGCTGGGCAGTGGGTGGCCACAGGTACATGGCTCAGAATATAATTGGCCTCACCGCCCTGTTCCTCTGCAGCTCCACTGCACCGGTACTTTAACACCCTCCGACCGTCCAGGCCCACTTATTACGGAGGAGAGGGAAGGAATTAAATAAATAAAATACATATAAATATATTTCTCTGTCTCCTGATCACACTGTTATACAGCCCAGAGATTTAGACATGGTGCACATACAGGGTGTGTTAGTCTGTGTGTATATCTCTGTGTGTGTGTGTGTGTATTTGCTTGTGTGTGTTTGTGTGTGTCCACTCCTGAGCTGTAGCCTACTGTGGGAGTCACTAGGACTCAGACACTCTGAAGAGGGTAGAGAGGTTCATGAGACAGAGCTGCAGGGTTGGTCTCCTACTGTCTCTTAGGCCTCCACCTCCACCTGTGTAAGTATGTGTGTGTGTGTTGTGTCTGTGCACACAAACATTTCTGTGTGAGTGTGTGGGTTTGTGTTTGTGTGTGTGTGTGTGTGTGTGTGCGCCAAAGCCGATGGCTAATGCTTTGCCGCAGCAGGCAGGTAGTCAGGCAGGGTTGGTGCGTGTGTGTGTGTGTGTTGTGTGTGTATGAGAGAGAGAGACAAAGAGAGAGAGAGATTGTGCGTGTGTGTATGTGTAAGTGTGTGTATGTGTGTAAGTGTGTGTGTGTGTGTGTGTGTATGTGTGAGCGTCAATGCTCATGTTGGGGCTGGTCCCCAGCAGGCAGGCAGGCAGACAGGCAGGCAGGCAGGCAGGGTCGGTGGGCGGACGGGCAGACAGGCAGGCACGGTAGGTGAGCTGGTGGCTAGGTGAGGTGGGGGGAAAATAATAGTGGTGTATGAAAGTTGCAAATGGAGGTGGCTGTTTAATGTAGTGCCATGCAGCTGTGCCGCGCTGGAGGAGGATCACAGGAAAATAACAAATGAGACAGACTCTTTTTGCAGCGCAGCTGTACCCTCTACACTCTCTGAATAATGCCCTCAGTTGTTGCACATTCACATACATGTGGAAAAAGGCAACGGCCAGCAGGGGAGAGATAGAGATAGAGAGAGAGAGAGACAGAGACAGATAGATAGAGAGAGAGACAGAGAGAGAGAGGTGTAGAATCAGATGGATGGGTGTAAAACAAAACTCCAAACACAACCAGGGAGGAGGAGAAGGTATGTATTATTAACTGTGATCCAAGAAAGACCTAAGAGTGTGCACGCACACAGACGCACGCATCCACAAAAAAAAAAAAAAAACAAAAAAAAAAACACCTAAAAATCACATATCTGTCTCTTATTGTAAAAGTCAGAGCTATATTTCCTGAGCTGGTGCAATACACAACAGACATCTAAAAAGCTGTAAACACGCACATGCGTTATGCAAAAAGTGAGGTGTGTTACCCTCACTAAGAGAGCATGCACTATAAATGTTCATGTGTATTATTTAACAACGTGAAGCTAATGTATATATTTTTTTGATTAGCCATGGGAGGCCTAGCAGAAGACCTCCAGACCTCCAGCTGATAGATCGCCGAGAGTGTCACCTGATTGCGTGGACTTTTAGTGGCCCTCTTCAGAGATGAGCAAGAATGCTGCACTAATCAGCCCTCATGGTGTCTGATAATGGCACCTGAGGTGTTCGCATTTTTTCGTCCACCCTTGCATTCTTTTTTTCATGCATTCTTTCTGTTTTATGTATTTTATTTCTCTCTCTCTTTCTTTCTTTTGTTTGGACGTTTCCCATCAGCAGAAGTGGAGCTTAAGAAATAATCACAATAACAATGGAGAAAAAAAGGAAACAGCTTCTTTTCTCTCTCTCTCTCTTTAATCCAGGTGGTGATTAATGTTTCAATCAGAGCTGTGTGACAGGTACAGCAAGACTCACAATGGCTCATCTCAGCCGCCGCCATCATCTCCCTCCATTCTCCTGTGAGAGCGCAGGCAATTTGGGGAGGGGGCCGGGGACAGTCTGAAGACAGCCTTGACAGCCTCTTAGGCCTGATTGCGAGGTGAGCAAGGCAAGGCAAGGCAAGGCAAGGCAAGGTAGTTTCCCCCCCACATCACCCATAAACACACACACATGTGTACTACACATACACACACACGTGCACTACACACAAACACACACACACACACACACGTGTACTACACATACACACATACACTACACATACATACACACACACACATACATACACACGTGCACTACACATACACACACACACACACACACACACACACACGTGCACACATACACACAACCTGACATGAGAAAGAGGTGAAAATAGGAGATACGTAATTGTAACCCTGGCAAGTTGCTAAAAGTTCAGCCTGCTCTGCTCTCTCAGGTTGAGGCAAGGGTGAGGTGGAGGCGGGGGTGGAGAGAATCAAAGCAACGCCGACTCTTTGGTGATCACTCTGACGGGGAGAAGACTACGCTAGAAATGTGGAAGCCACTCTGCTTCACACTCTCTCCCTTTCTCTCTCACATACGCTCTCTCTCTTTCTGTCTCCTATCTTTTTCTCCTCCAAGCTCCTACACCTGCCAAACCTGACATCGCCCACGCAGTTTTCTAGAGTATTCCAGGAGACTTCCAAGAATCCTGGAGATTCCCAGGCAATGGAGACACACACACACACACACACACACACACACACACACACACACACACACACACACACACACACACTCCCCTCAAGGTTTACACCACGAAAAGAAAAGTACATGGATAAACTACACTTGTATACATGTGTGCAGCTTTTGCAAAGAGGGTACTCATGTATATGTGGTGCAAAGTTTAGCTTTTGGCTAATAGCTAGCACCAGGCTGGATCACCAAAGAGGTCATTATTGTGTATTTAGACCCCTGTTGGAACACAATGCACAGTAAAACAATGGGGGTGAATCACTCATTTTCACTAATTGCTGCATTTCACTGCTTGCTGCTTGCTATAGAGTATCTGGCTCAGAGTTCACTTGCCTGCAGTGCAAACAAGCTGCCTGCACTCAGTCAGAAGAGCACTGGCATAAACTTATGGGCAATCAGCACCTATTTGTTCTTGTGCTTTCTTGCTGCTTGCAAGAAAGAGCAGTGTGAGGCTTTCAGTATGTGTGTGTGTGTGTGTGTATTTGTATGCCCTCCAAAAAAACCTTCAATGCGTAGGCAGAGGTCCACTGCATGAGCCCTCATTGTCAGCACTGGTTCAGCACTTTTGTTTGAGCTTATACAACCCGAAAGAATGAGGCAGTGAGAGACAGTGCGTGTGTGTGTGTGTGTGTGTGTGTGTGTCTGTGAGTGTGAGAATGAGAGAGTGCACCCTTCTTCAACATGCACCTAACCTCTCAGGCTGACCACGGATGAATGAGAAAAATGAAAAATCCCATTGCGTTAATTAAAGACGCATTCATACGCACACCCACCCACCCACCCACACACACACACACACACACACCATCCTCCATTCCCACACACCCCCTAGGACCAAAGAGCAAATGCAATCTATAGCGATTCCACGGCCCCCACCCTGATTATTCTTGGGCTGCTTTATGCTGACAGAGACTTCTGACAGCACTTAATCTTCCATTGGAAGCCATTAGGCCAAAGCCAGCTACCCCCCTCTCCCTTCCTCCCTCCCTTCCTCTCTCTTTCCTCCTCTCCTTCTCTCTCTCCCTCTGTCCCTCTGTCCCCTGTCACTCTGATGCACTCATTTCATTACAGCCTCCACTGGGACGTGCCATAGTCTTGATGAAATCCAGGGATCAACAACAACAATAAGAAAAAAACAGCTACTTGGCCAAATTGGCCATAGCCATAGTCTCAGTGACAGGGCCCCCCAAGGCCTGATGGGTAGCAGTAAGAAGCGAGGCGAGGCCCTGAGTCAGCCAGCTTTGAACTCTCCGCTGCGTGGGTCAGAGAGAGAGGGGACGGGATTAGACTAATGCACAGCTCTGATCTTTCCCTTCTGCCTCAAAGTCAACGGTAATTAACCAAAACCTGCTCACAAAGCAGTGTGTTCTTTCCTCTCTCACACATGTGTGCATGTGCGTGCACACACACACACACACACACACACATGCACAAGGTCAGGACCCCCTGATGTCCCTGTGATCTGATTTCTGTTGCATTAGACTCTCTCTCCAGAGAAAAGTCCTAAAACACACACACACACACACATGCACACACACACAGCAGAAACGGTCACCTCGGCCACTCTCATCACAGGTAATTGAGGTCACTTTCGAAACAGCAGCCAGATCGTAATGGCTTTCAAAAGGCATAAAG
>JAIFZK010000005.1:8017500-8032500 GCA_027481765.1 Tenualosa thibaudeaui
GGCAGAGAAGACGTTAGAGAGAAAGAGTGAGAAAAAGAGAGAGAGTGAGAGAGGGTGTGCAGGCTAGAGAGGTTGACTGCAGGCCATTATTAGTGTAGTATGATGCAGTAGGTCATCAAAACCTTATTAAGATTTACACCACTCTCTGACAGGGGCTAACGGGAAGAGACCCTCAGGAGGTGAGGGGAGAGGAGGAGAAAGAAGAAAAAAAAAGAAGAAATGGTGATGGAGTGAGAGAGAGAGAGAGAGAGAGAGAGAGAGAGAGAGAGAGATAAAGAGGATGAGAGAGCAGGCACAGGCACATGCCACACTGCAGAATATTTGGAGCCATTTTCAAATATCATCTGTCCATGACACAGCCCCAAATGGAGCTTGACACACACTGGAGCTATGTGAATGCAGTATTCATGAAGCGGCTCATGCAGTGTGTGCTGGGAGGAGGCACAGCCAGACACATCCACCCTCTAACACACAAACACACTCAGTCATCTCACTGATGGCATAGGCAATAACTTTCTACAAGCTGTCCATAAGGCAGAACTCTATATTTTTGGGCCCTAACGTTGGCCTTGGGATGGATAAGAGAAACTATCAAAAAAAAACAAAAAAACATGTGATGCATCAAATCACATGATGTGAATGTGAATGCTGAGAAGAACATCAAACACAAAAGTTAACCTTTGATACACGGCATACTGTATGTGTCTTATTGATGGTAGTGCTGCTTTAACTTTAAACTTTAAACTTTTCCATATATTTTTATATAATCTCTATATTATCAAACATCTCAAACATCTGCATACTATTTCTGTATAGAATTTCAACCAATGATGGAGGCCTGCTATGTTGATGCTAGGCTAATTACGTAGATTTGATATTTTGACCACAGTGTCCAAACACAGAACAGGGACAGTGAGGAGAGACACTCACTCATAGAACTCGCAGGTCTGATTCCCGAAGAGCACGTTGACGCTGCTGCCCGCTCCAAGGTTCTCCCCCATGATAGTGACCTTGGTTCCCCCAGACTCGGGTCCTCGGCTCGGGGACAGTCCTGTCACTGTCGGGGTCTGAAAAATTAGTGTGGGAAAGTTATTGGTCTGCATACCCAAAACACAGACACACACACACACACACACACACACACACAGTCTAGCAGAGAAAAATAATCCAAAGCACACGGCAGAATGTTCCTCGAGGGCTGTGTACAGACAGAATTGTTTGTTGTGTTGTGTTAACAGACGGTTAAAATGGCTGGTTGTTGTGCTATGTGGGCAGAGGGAGAATATTAACACTGGGATGCTGGTGGTGCCGAGAGACTGCTGATTACCAAACGCCCCTGGAGATTAAAACATTCACATGCATGCAAACACACACAAACATACACTTTACAAGGTGAAGAAGAAGGTCACAAACAGCCCTGACACCTACATCCACATATAAACAGGCACACACCATGTACACAAACACATACACACACAGACACACACATAATGCAGAATCCTCTTTTGTGGGAGCCCACACAGGGAAAGGAGCATCTTACGAAAACAGCTTGGCTAATTACCAGCCAGTGTTAATTGTTAGGGGACGGTTAATTGTGTATGTGTGTGTGTGTGTGTGTGTGTGTGTGTGTGTGTGTGTGTGTGTGTGTGTGTGCGTGCATGTGAATGAATGGGGATCTGTAAGTGGGAAGCACGCTGCTGATTATCGGTTTCTGGCAGGCAGGCTGGTGTTGTTTTGGTGCGATGCGTGGAGAGAGGACAGGTGTGGAGGAGGAGGTGTCCCTCTAGAAGCTCCTGTTCAAGCTTCCACCACCATCCCCCTGCCCTCCTCTCTCTACAAATGGCCACTATTGTGGGCCCATTCATTGCTTATTCCCTGTGCCCATCCTCACTAGTAATTACTCACTGCTCTAATAATTAACACCAGGCTCTGTTATGAACAAAGAATGATTTGGGTTTGAAAAGTGGCATTGGGACTCCTTTCTAGCCTGGCAAAGGAAACCAAGATGAGTATTATTCATAAAAGTCCAATCGTGTAAAAAGAAAGCAAACCTGTGCACACAGGCTTGGTCATTTTCATCAAACTGTTCAAATGACTGGTAAAAGCAGCAAGTGACTTAACATTTAAGTCTTCAACATTTATTAACATTTAGCATTTAATCACTGACATCACAGCAGGGTTTCAGAGTAAACTGCCCACATGTTTACCGGTAGTACATTAAATGCACAGTGCAAAACAAAAATGTTTACTGCAAATGGCTGAGAAAAAAAGACACATGTAAGAGATAATATCAGCCATAAAAGCTTAATTTATTGACCTTGGCTTTGTGATGGAGGGAAACAGTGCCACAGATGTACTCACAGCACACATTATCAACCTGATCCTGCGACTCCAGGTGTTCAACAAAAGTGAAATATTTCACAAATAATAGGTGCGGCGAGCCATAGGTCAACTACTAACGCTGCTGCAGTAAAGCAAAGTCACACAAAAGCAATGAGCTCAGCAGCATGTTATCAGCCTAGCTGTTTGCCGTTACACCGATCAGACGGGAGGCACGACGACAGGCTTCTGAAAACTACAGTGATAAAATGTAAGTCATGACGGGGCTATAGATATGGGGTTGGTTCGATAAATCTACATCCATACTAATGACTGTTGGCTCAAAACACACACACACACACACACACACACACACACACACAGACAGAGTTTGAAAAAATAAACAGATATGGTAGCATAAGCCCTGTGCAAGTCTTCAGATAAAACCCAGAAGAGACCCACAGAGAGCTACTGAGTCATTGAATTATTCACAGGGTCAGATATGGATAAGGTAGTGAGGCTTACCACAAAGGAGTACAGCAGAGAGGAGTGTGTTTGGAGCTCGGGTCTGCACTCTCCCACACACAGAGACACCGGGCCTGGAGCTGCGTCGATGGGAGCAGGGTCCATTTCACACACAATCCTGTAAAATTAAAAGAACACAAAGTCATGTTACAGCAAGAAGGAATTCAACAATGAAATTCTTATGAATGATCAATTTCACATTCAATCATGTAAAAAAAAAACAAAATGCACTTCTTGATGATAGCACTTAATAAGCATTAACTGGTGCCTAAAACGGATCTCCATTGAGATTCTTTAAGTGAGTCCCCAGGTAATGTTATATTCCTGTCCAGTCATTCAGAGCCCTCCCCATGAGGCTGTATTTGACCCCAGCAGGGCCCTCATGCATTATGGATCCCCAGGAACAACAACAACAAAAGTAGAGCTGCACAATCATCAGCATGCACCAAAATTCCCTATTGATTTTCTTGCACTCATTTCAGAATGTAATTTTCACTTGGCGTCCAGTACACACACACACACACACACACACACACACACACACACACACACACATATATATATATATATATATATATACATATATATCTCCTTATGCAGCATTGACAGCACCCCAGAGAGGCTGGGAGCTTGAGAGCTTGAGAGACTAACTGTGTCCAGCTGTGCACAGCCTGGCATGAAACTTGTCCTCGGTGACTCTGACATAAACAGGGGCCAGGCAGCCCATGCCAGCGTGCTCCCGCGGCTTCTGGCTTCTGCTCAGCACTGGCCATTTAAATCAAGCTTGAGGAGGCCCCGCTGATCAATACAGCTTTATCATACGCTATGATCAGGAGTCGGTGAGCCTGGCTGGTGGCCAGATCAAATGACATAATAAACGTGGGTCGGCGATCGATTGGCTCTCGCGAGACGCTATAAAGAACGAAAGGGAATCACGGCTATGGAAAGAGAGAAGGAGAGAGTAAAGACAAAAGTAAAGCAGAGCTTGTGTCAGTGGGTGAGGGAGAAGAAAGAGATGTTGGCGTGGTTGGCAGGATCCCTTATTCCCCCACCCCGCCCCCACGCTGATCTCCCTGACGGGCAAACTAGCAATCTACAGAACAAGTCTGCTGCCTTTTGTCCATGCAAAGCGGAGCCTGACACAGGATTTATATTTTCTCTGATGGAGGCCTGGGATTCTGCCAGGGAGTGGAGAGTCTGCCTGGGAGTGGAGAAAGGTGCTGAAGCGGCACTGGAGCCTTGTAGTCCTGCTCCACCTAACTTACCTGGCCTGCCCCATGCAGTGACTTCATTACTGCAATCAGTGGAGCAGAGAAGAGATGTGTGTGTGTGCGTGCATGTGTGTGTGTGTGTGTGTGTATGTGTGTGGTAGAGGTGGAGGGTAGTTGGTGGCTCGGGGAGGAATTAGAAGATTGAGACTTGGGCTCAGATTGCAGCTTGCTACTGGGTAAAATTCCTTTTTTTATTGTAGTGGGTGAGGTTAAGTAAGGCTTAAGTCTCCATGCCGCCTGCATAAGCCCAAAGAGAATAAAAAAGAAAGAAAGAAAAAAATCACAGCTAGTTCACTGTAGAAAAGCGAATCGCAGTCATAGGTTAACTGAGGTGAAGACTAGAACATTCTTTGGGCTTTTCAAAACGAGCTCCAAAACACTGGGAGTGCAATGAAGGAGTCTCTAATCTGATGAACTAATCATAACTGGGGGCTATTTCTGATAGAGGGACTTTTCTTTCCATCAGGTTAAGAGTCTGTGCAAAACCCAGGAAAGCTTCTACTCCATTTTGAGTTATAGTGTTCCATCCTTGAACACTCAGAGGCACTCAATCTCTACATGTCCACAGGTTTGTTCTAGGACACTCGACTACAGCATTAAAAACATGACAACAGCAAAACTGCCTTTGACAAGATGAGAACAAATCTTGTACGAATCTTTAGACGCACAAGCAAAAGGACATTTCCTTTCCTCTATTCCCTCTCTCCCTCCTTATGTCCTTTTCTCTCCTTTGCCTTCTTTCACTCACTCTCTCTCCTCCCGTGTCTCCCGATCTTTTCTTTTTCTGTTTCTCACTCTTCTCCCTTTCCTCTGTCTTGCTCTCTCTCCGTTTGCTTTTTTTCTCATACTCTCTCTTCCTTTCTTCTTTCCCTTCTCTCTTTCTCCTCCTCTCTCATTCCCCTTCTCTGTCTCTCTCTTTCTGCCGCTACAACTGCCGAGGCGATGTCCTCACGCCAGGCTCCCCATTTCCTCCCTGACACGTCTGGCGGAGCCATACAAATGAATTCACTCCAGCAGTGTCCCGATTGGATTAAGCTGCTGTCAGGGGCGCGCGCCGCTGACAAATCGTCCCCCGCTGCCGGCGGCACGCCGCGCATCACAATTACATATGGGCCTGGCAGGGCCGCAGTTGCAGCCAGAGAGCACAGCGGAGAGAGAGAGAGAGAGAGAGGCGAGCGAATGAGCAGGCAGCCTCGCAGCCTAGGGCAGGAGATGGGAGACAAAACTGCCATGGGCCACACGATTTGCGCTCCATTCACAGTAGCACAGCAGCGCTGGCTATTTATAGTTTTTTGAAGTATTGCACTGAGGAGAAGAAAGCAGCAAAATCAGCAAATGGAGCTGATTGTGGAGAATCTGGAAGCGTTTGGTGATTAGTTTAAACTGACCTTAAGATCATGCAACGTCACCCAAAATGACAGGTGTACAATTCTACACACGTAAGCACAGTAGTGCTTGCACTGAACATGCTCAAGAACAAAGCAAGGGGGGTTGTACTAATCCATTCAGTACACTAGTAGACAGAACACCATGTAAGGCGAGTGTTGAGCTTCTTGGTGCTAATTACTGAAAAATACTCCACAGTTGTTGGCTGGCAGATTTATTTGGATTACCTGTACAGTTGCTCATGTGGAGCCACCTCAGTGCAGGTGTGATCTCATTTGCGTCTCACTAATACGGTACAGCGCTAATTAGGTATGAAATTAAAAAGGAATTAGCCCGCCGTATTTCAGTATGCCCTCGTGAAAGCTCAGCTGGTGCATTTGTAGAAAAGAGGACTTCTCCTCTGAAGGACTACTGCTGCTACTGCTGTTGGCGCAGTGTTCTGATACCCGGTGCCATGTTCTGTTGCCTGGGCCAAGGGGGCAGAACTAGGGCAGCAGATGAATTAAGGTTAAAGGCTCCTAAGAGAGAGAAGGAAAGAGCAAGAGGGAGAGAGGGAGCGATCGTGTAGAACTCTGACATATCGTGTTCCTCTATCTCCCTTGATGCCCCAAAGTCATTGTCTCCCCTCTCCCTTTCTTTCCTGTCTCTACTCAGTAAAAAAGTTTGCTTTTTTCACTTTCACCTCCAATTTTCTCCACCTGTTCTCTTTTTCAGATCTGTCTAGGTGTTGAAAAGTAATAGTGGGCTGTCGGGGTGTTTTTTGCTGGTACTGGGAATGACACTTGCGGTAGGGTAGAGATGGCAGCCATTATGACTCCAAAAATGAATCAGCACATTTATTTCCTCATGGCTGAGGAAGAGTTACGCATGCTCACAGAACAACAGCCAAAGACTCCAGTAAAAACAACAACAGCACAAAATCAAAGAAGCCAAATGAACAATTAGCTCATGTGCTAGCTACTAGCTAGAGGACTGGGCTTAACTTGGTTGTTTGGGTAGGACAATTAAGCGAGTAAACATACGCAGATGTTGAGGGATGAAAGCTGCTCACCCCCTAAGGGGTGGACGGGCCAGTCTTAATTAGCCCAGCTTTCTGGTTTTGGGGAGCCCTGGGATGACTGCTCTGCATTAACCCTTTTAACAGGGCACTTTTGCCATCCGCTGGCAAACTTTAAAGATGCTTTCTGTCTTGAGTAGCATAACTGCAGGGATTGATGGAGCAGAAACAAACAGGGATCTCAGAGCTCGTCCGGACCAACAAAACAACTGCTGGCGAAAAAGGCTGGTTCATTAAGCAATTCAGTGGAACGTCCAACGCTGGAGTGGAGCAGTGAAGAGGCTTGTATAATTACTATCAAAGACAAAGACAGATGAGAAAGATCTATGTTCTTCATAAAAACCAACCAATTGCAGTCTATTCCCCCACTCCCCATTATTCTGCCGCCAAACGGGTTAAAAGCACTGCCAGTGCACTCCCTGCATCTTACAGTTTGTTCTATTTCCAGACGTCCTCAAGCCGAAATCCAATTAAGAGTGTTTGAATTGAGCCACACAACAACTGTGATGTGTCTCACGCAATGGTCTAGAAATGACCCAGTGATATTTGAAGTAGGAGACAAAGTGATTATGGATGGAGTCTACAGTGACAACAGTGTGTGTTAGCCTCCAAATAATGTAGAGTGTGACTCACTGTTCGGCGATTATGTAGCCGTCCTCCTGAGGCGTACACTGGACGCCAGCCACCTGCACGTTGTTCACCATTTCGGAGAAGGACAGGCCCAAGTTGAGGCCGCGGATGGTTACTCTCGTACCCCCCTCTGGTGGGCCGGCCACTGGGGTCACCTGTGGGAACAAAATGGGTTTTAACAGGTCAAACTTTATTCACTTCAGGCATTCATTAAGTGTAACCTGCCTTGCCTTGACCTGCATTGTTCAGCTCCAGGCTTGAACCTGTGAACTTTCAGCCTCTCGGACTGGGAGGCAGACTTGTTAGCAGAGGAGGCTAAAACCTTTGGGTTGTTAATGTCTGTCACCAGCACATGTCTGTCTTGGTGCTGGCAGGGAGTACATTCTTATAGTATGGTGTAGCTGAGCTCTATCCTATGACCTTAGCGCTGATAGCACCTTGCGCTACAGTTGAGGTATAAGACCATCAGACAACAACAAGGCGGTCTCTCACTTGGGTGTTCACCCATTTAACAACAGCTTAACCTTCTTTGATCTCCCGCTTCCCCTCTCCCCCCTCCCCACACACCCCTCCCAACCCTTCACAGTTCTGCAACCTTTCCGAACAAGCATCTCAAAACATTTTTATCGAATCCGACAGGGATGTGTGACTCCACACACTGAACCTTGGCTGCCTCAGTCACAGGAGTTACTGTAACTCCAGAAAGGTCACACACACTGTCAGACAGGGGCAGGCTGGAGGGGAAACATTTATTATGCACTACGCTGCAGATTTGCTCCTAGTCAAGTCATACAAACACAGCACCTGTTCTGTTTCATTGTTCTTCTCTTTCTCTCACTTTTGTGGTGATGATTTATGCGTTAATAAATGAAGTTTTGTTCGACATAAAAATGCAGGGGTACATTAAAACACTGGAAACCGGCCGACTCTGCTTCTACGCTCAGCTCTGCGTTCTGTTGCCATGGGCGATAAATCTAACATGGGACCATATTAGTGCGGCCCACCTTCTAATAAAATACAATATGGCTTCCCAGCACGACCTTGGCTCTTAGAGGCATGGAGCCTTCTGTGCAGTAAAAACCACGGGAGGTGGAGGGCCTTGGCTGGTGTCCAGACTTCACCACCAGGGAGAGAGAGAGAGAGAGAGAGAGAGAGAGAGAGTCATACTGTGGAAGAAAATGACCCCTGAGAAAGGAAAGAAATGAGAGATATAGACCAAAAAAGGGGAAGGAGAGCAGCTGGAGGAGAAAAGTCACAGTGCGAGAAAGAGAAAGCTGTAGAGAGAGAAAGAAAGAAGAGAGAGAGGAAGAAAATAAGGGGGGATTTTCTTGTGTGCAGAGCTGACCACTGCACTTCCAAATCAATATGTCATTAGGGAAAAAGCTCGTTTGGCTAAAACCAACACAGTGTGCGGAATCATGAACCCGAGGCATGCCTAGCCTCACATCAACAGCACCCTCCACCCTCAACCACATCCCCTCTGCCCAAACACAACCTCACATCAGCCCTCCCCATCCCTCCCCAACCCCACTGTCCATCTTGGTGGTGGTCGAAGTCCAGTGGGACTGCGTTGTAATCTAGTTTTAGTGGACATTAATTGCTCTGGATGTAAAGTAAGTGTGTCATCACTGCCAGAGGGTTCGAATACATGAATCTTTTATTGCTGCAGCGCTGGATGCTATGCTAAATATATCCGCGTCAGGCGGAGGCTGCAACAATTGGAGTGGACTTTTACAATGGTTCTGTTATATAAGCAGAGGAATAAGTTTAGGGAGTTGGTTCAGGGATGGCAGAAGTAAGGAACTTCAGAGGCACTCTGTGTTGCATAATTAAAGGATGCTGACGTCAGTCCCTAGCAAAAACCCAGACTCGTTTCTCTGTGTAGAGCAAAGGCAATTAATTCCGATAGCTCCCTTGGAATCAGCTTTAAGCACGGCATTCAAGCCCTTACAAGACCTTCATTCATGAGAGAGGGTCCCTGAGAATAAGTGACTCTTCAACGGACCGGAGCCAAATCTGGGCCAGAGCTCGGCCAGACTCGGCAGGTCTATGGGGATAAATATCAAGTTGCGTGTTTCCTCACTTCAAAGCATCAAAGGCTCCTTCTCCAAGGACAGAGAGGCTCCTTGTGTGACCGACCAACCACCCACCATTCTCTCACTCTCTCTGTCTCTCTCTCTCTCACACACACACACACGACTGTGGCTGTGTGGTTGCAGTCCTGTCTTTTTCTTCTGTCTTCATTTCTTTCCAGATGGCAGTAATTGAAGGGGACTGGGTGTGTATGACACTGCAAAGGGCAAGGAATCAATCTGACTGGACCTTTATGAGGGAATGGTATATCCTTTGCCCTCTGGCAATATGGGACACAAACATACACTTGCACAAAGGCTCTCTCTCTCTCTCTCTCTCTCTCACACACACACATGCACACATAGGCAAGCATAAATGTATAATGCGGGCCAATCTCTTGACCCCCTAGTGAGACGAAGAAGCCTTATTCTTCATGCACGCTCTCTGCTGATTTCTCCCCACATGATCCACTGCCCTGCTCCATGTGGGGCCCTCCCAGCAGTGGGCATTCCCCAGTAGGCTCCTCTTGTTTGTCAGCTGCCTAGGGTGGTTCAGGGCTTGTGGAGGGGTGTGTGTGTGTGTGTGTGCTAGCAGTTAAGGCAGGGGCGGTTAATTACATATCATTGCTGCGTAGAGGCAGATTTGAATGGAGAGGGATGAGTGTGTGTGTGTGTGTGTGTGTGTTGGGGGGGTGGGGTGGCAAAGGGTGAAAGGAGCAGGATGGGTAGGGGTTTAACATTTTGGGGAGGAGAGTTGACCTACATGGAGAGAAGTGGGGTGATCGTCTTTATGGTCTAATCCAGATGATATCCTAGAAGAAAAGGGTTTGCTCTCAGCAGCTACTAATCCAGAGGCATAGAGAGAAAGAGAGAGAGAGAGAGAGAGAGAGAGAGAGAGAGAGAGAGAGCTGGCACCCCATTGGAAAGCTATGGGAAGAGAGTGCTTTGAGAATATGGGCCAGGTTTAAATATATATAGCTTATGGTTGAAACTCATCCAGCAAGTAGGGATAAAACCACATGAAATAAAGCTTGATTAGATCCCTGCTGCTACCCAGAAACAATCAGAAACAATCAGACATTAGTTAGACATCACTCATTTTCTTGATGACATATATAATGGACAACTAATGATCTAGCCCACTTGGAAACCAAATAATAACGCTGTCTAAAACCCTAATGCTGCAGTTTTTTAGGCCCACACAGATTAAGACTGATGTGCAAACCCCGTTGTGCATAATGTTGTTGGGTGTTTGCAAACTGCAACAAAGGGGTCTTGGGGAAGATGATATCTGTGCACCAGTGACATGAAAAGATAGAGACTGAGGTGATAGCCTTTAAGCCATAATCCAGATGAGCTCCACGAAAAAAAAAATCTGCCTCAGTGGGGGCTAATCCAGAAGCAGTGGCACCCCAGCAGGAAGGGAGGGGCTGCCAGAGGGATGGCAGCTTTGAACAGCAGGGGCCAAGTTTAGATATTTATCCCCAGAATCATGAGGAGGTAAATAAGGAGCTCTGGTGAAAGCTGAGGAAAGAGTGGGTGAGAGGGGTCAACGCTCTAGGAACACTAGTCTGAAGCACTTCAAAAGGAGAGGGTCTGTGAGATACATACCAATTTTAGGTTAAGGTGAACTTAAAACAGCTGGAGAAAAGAAGCATGAACTTGCCACTCTCTCTTTAACTTGTTTCATTTTTATGTTACAGAAGTGGGTGAAGACCCTAGGGGCAAAAAGATAGATAGATAGATAGATAGATAGATAGATAGATAGATAGATAGATAGATAGATAGATAGATAGATAGATAGATAGATAGATAGATAGATAGATAGATAGATAGATAGATAGATAGATAGATAGATAGATAGAGAGATAGATAGATAGATAGATAGATAGATAGATAGATAGATAGATAGATAGATAGATAGATAGATAGATAGATAGATAGATAGATAGATAGATAGATAGATAGATAGATAGATAGATAGATAGATAGATAGATAGATAGATAGATAGATAGATAGATAGATAGATAGATAGATAGATAGATAGATAGATAGATAGATAGATAGATAGATAGATAGATAGATAGATAGATAGATAGATAGATAGATAGATAGATAGATAGATAGATAGATAGATAGATAGATAGATAGATAGATAGATAGATAGATAGATAGATAGATAGATAGATAGATAGATAGATAGATAGATAGATAGATAGATAGATAGATAGATAGATAGATAGATAGATAGATAGATAGATAGATAGATAGATAGATAGATAGATAGATAGATAGATAGATAGATAGATAGATAGATAGATAGATAGATAGATAGATAGATAGATAGATAGATAGATAGATAGATAGATAGATAGATAGATAGATAGATAGATAGATAGATAGATAGATAGATAGATACATAGATAGATAGATAGATAGATAGATAGATAGATAGATAGATAGATAGATAGATAGATAGATAGATAGATAGATAGATAGATAACTTCCTGAAAATGATGTGTGGATATTAATAAAGTACAAAATGTATAGCCAGGCTGGCCCTCAAAGACTGTGAGTCACTGTGGAGCTCATTCACTTGCATTAATTTCACTCTGATTTATCTCCTAGATTAATCCGCTTCAGACTTCTCAAGTTCAGACGTCGCCTCTGAATGGCAGCCACTGACACTGGGGCTCTTCTGTCCATTATTTCCCCGCGTCAGTGTTTCTATTCTTCTCTCCTTTATCCTTCATCTGCTAGCTCAGGGGGGCTCTACAGTCAGAAACCGATTCCAACTGCAATCGGAGAATAAAAAGGTGTGAAGTAAAAGGGCTTTCCAAAGAGAGAGTGCTAGCCTATACAGGCTCTTGGAGAGTGGTGGAAATGGAGATACTGTATTTCTCCAGACGCCTTCAGATTTTCTTAGAGTTTCCCAGGTGAATGTCAGGTAAATACTCGGCACCAGATGTGGCAGTTATGGTCGATCCAGTAGCATGTGGCTGTTTAGCTTAGTGCCTGATGGGAATTCTGGGCCAGAGCCCAAGGTGAGATGGGTTGGCAAGGCGACTGGTGGCCATCAGAAAATACAGAACACTGCTTCTTTCACTCGCTCCCACACACTGCTTGAAATGGAGATGTTTCATGGAGGATGTGACACGTCTCCTGGGGCGGGCGTAATTAGGCAGATTCTCTGGAGGTGTTGTGTGGCGAGAGAGGTGTGATCCTCTCCGCCATGGTAGCACCACTCTGAGCTGCTTAAGGTGTCTGCTTCGCCATTATGTGCGTGTGTTCAGGGCCCAAGCACAAATTAGAAGGTGGATAAACCACAGTTACAGTGTGTCAGACCTCTTCATGTGGTGTACGCTTTACTAAATACCTTATTTTGGCCTTAAATGCAGCGTGGTTAGCGGCAATGGATGTGAGCACGGAGCAGAGTAACAAATGAAACAGAGAAATCGGGACTTTGACACAGCTTTGAAATTTTGCCACTTCAGCAGAACAACAGAGGGGTTTGTGACTAGTGAGGCATTAAGAGAAGAAAGGTAGCTCTGAGCAGAGGGGCGAATGAGCTCCGGCAGGAGGCATCCTGTTTAAATTTAGGTGGCATTAACGGATGACTGAGCACTATCCGCTGTAGATAGGTGGCCTTTTCCATCAGGCCAATGCAACTGGAGACTCAGTCCCACATCTGGGCCATACCAGGGCCAGATCCGTAGCAGAGGAGCAGAGCAGAGGCTCTATCTGACCGGGCAGGCATGGTCATTTTAATGCTGTTTGCAGCTGGGAGAGAAAGGGGGGCTTCCATGATTTATTCATTACTGTTTTCACTGCAGACCTCATTTTCTCTCTTAGGCTTTCAGTGTGTGTGTGTGTGTGTGTGTGTGTGTGTGTGTGTGTGTGTGAAGTTTTTGAATGAGGATTTGGAGGAATGTGTGTACCTGCGTTTATGGGTGTTGGGTTACTACCGGCTGAATTCATTCAAAGCTGACCCACATAGGACTGGATTCTGGAGTGGAGCTGCGTATCTGCAGACGCTTCTAATCAACCAGGTTTAATCTTAGAGGAGCTCAAGTCACAACTTCATAAAGAAAATATTATTTTATTATCACCCATTCCCCTGACTGAAATCTTGTAGCTATCCATTCATTGATGTTTTACTTGAGGAAGAGAAAAACTGCCCACTTTGTTTCATTCTTAAGTGAGATCAGCCGGCCTGCAAACTAAAAGTCTTTACTTCACCGCTGCAATGATGTAAAATTAATGCAATTTTTTCATTACATATCTTACACAACCAATTATATGTCTAGGATTATTTAAAGGGAATCCCAAAACGACCTTTTGACAACAGTTAATCCATGTTATCATGCATGTAGAGCCAGTCAGTATCTTAAGCCTATTCCAAGACTAAAAGAGAACTTCAGTAAGATCTTCTGTGAAAAAAATAGAGCTTTTAGTCTAGGAAAAGACTTATCTTGTGTCTGGAAACCCATCCCATTAGTATGGATAGGACTACTAAAGCACTAGCCCAGCTGTAAAGTGCAGTAGCATACAATCAAGCTAAAGTGTATTGTAATCATGCTAAACTGTGTTGTAATAATGTTAAAGCGTATTGTAATCATGCTGATATGTATTGCACTGTGTGTAATATAGTTTTAAAGTAACACTGTGTAATATGTCTGTGTTATAGTCTTGTCGGGTGGTGACTGGGGACTAAGTGAGGCAGTTGTGTGGTACAGTACAGTAACTGCGAGTGACAGGGCGCCTGCCCTCTCCTGATTGGACGGCCGCTGAGGGAACATCATTGCGCTGCAGAGACGTGCCCAGTCCCAGCCCCTGAGCTCCCACGATGCCTTTCAAGTGCCGGCATTATTCCCAGCTTCATTTGATGCCTCTCTCGCTCCTTTTAGAGGGGGCTTAGGCCTCTTTAATATTAATGACACTTTGAAGGAGGGGTTGGAGTGTGTGTGTGTGTGTGTGTGTGTGGGGGGGGGGGGATTGGTGGTAGTGGTGGGATGGAGGGTGGGGGGTTAGTGAGCGGCGTGCTTCTTAATAGACGCATTAATTATTCATGACAGTCATGGCGGTGTAGGCAGATCCACTAATATCTGCACGTGTATACAAATCAGCTTACGACTGTCAGTTGGGTTTAAACAACCAAAACAAAGCGCAATTAAAAACAAAAGCCATGGGGGAAACTGTTGCTCTTGAGGAAACTATAGTGCTCGGCAACAAGATAAGAACGAGGGATTCATTTGGCAAAGAAGAGAAGAAGAAGAAAAAAAACACTGCAAAATAGAAAAGCAAAACACCGTTAAAGAGAAAAGAGCCTTCAGAGAATATTCAGGGCGTCCCAAACTAATATAGTAGGCCTATTCTGATAAGTGTGCACTTGCCAGAAATTGATGCGCTAATTGCCTTGCGATATTAAACACTTGTAATTCAAAGTTGCGGCAAGAAAGCAAGACTTGGAGATGGGGTCGAGAAAGAGAATTTGAAAAAGAGAGCTCCAGAGAGGGAAAAGTGAGAAGAAGGAGAGAAAAATAAAATACTGAAGGGGTGTGGTATTTGCCTCTGTTTGATGTTAGTGCCTGTCTGGAAATGTGTGTGTGTGTGTGTGTGTGTGTGTCTGTGCGAGTATGCATGCATTTACAGTGTAGCCTTTACTTGCTAATCCAATAAGGTCTTTTTTTCAGTGTACAACACTTACATCAGTGGAGTTAAGATGAATTCACACCACCC
>JAIFZK010000005.1:8040000-8052500 GCA_027481765.1 Tenualosa thibaudeaui
TGGCGCTGTCAAATGGACCCTTACTGTTACCCCCATGACCCATCTCATTCCTTTGAGTTTGTCACTATGCCTGGCCGCTGCTACATTGTCCAGCCATAATTCCTTAAAACCACCTATAGACTGACTACCATGTATTGTAAGAGTGGGATAATACTCTATTATGAACTATTATGAACCTTAGCTAAAACCATAGGCAGCTTATAGTCTGTCATGATTACTACTGATTGTAATTTTTCTGCATGACCCCTGGCAGTTGGGTTAGCCCCTTGAGTCGTGGATCTGCCCAAGGTTTCTTCCTAGATTAACTGAACATAAGGGAGTTTTTCCTTGCCCCTGTTGCTCTTGGGTGCTCCTGTGAAGCGCCACGAGACAATACTATTGTAAAAGGCGCTGTATAAATAAAACTGAATTGAATTGAATAGACTAGAATACTGCAATGAGGAGAGGGAGGCAAACTGACAGAACAGACAGAGCACCAGATGTAGACAGATAGAGAGAGACAGAGAGAGAGAGAGAGAGAGAGAGAGAGAGAGAGAGAGAGAGAGAGAGAGAGAGAGAGAGAGAGGAAGGGTAGAGGTGGTGGTGGGGCTAGCTTTGAGGTAAATGAGATGTCATGGCTGTAACAGCCGCAGGAGAGGCAGGGGCAAGATGAGGGACAGGGGTAGGGGCAGGAGCATGGGGCGTCGGGGCAGGAGGGGAGACATCAAGGTCCACTGAAGCCTCAGCCTTCTGCTCCCTCACAGACACCAACAGAGCCAAGCTTCAGATCAGAGCAGACATGCCAGCAACCAAACAGATCCCTAGTGTCTGTGTGTCCATGTGTGTGTGTCATTGTATGCATGTTTATTTGTTGTAGATGTATTGTATGTGAAATTATGCATGAGCACATGTATGTGTGTGTATGTGTGTGGTTGGTCTGAGCATGCAAAGAAAAAGAAAACTCTATCTGAGACAAGACAAGGATTTTTGTTTGGGAAGGAAACAAGCTGACAAATGTAAGATGTATGAGAGGAAAACAACAGAGAGACATACAGAAAGCGTGTGAATGTGAGTGTGTGTGTGTGTGTGTGCATGTAGGCATTGGGCACTCAGTGTGTGTGGGAGGCAATTCCAAAATAAAGCATCCTTTGACCTTCCATGCACAGAGCATTTGAAGTTTGCGTGGAGGCAGGGAGAAAGGCTGGTTTATACTATGAAAATGTTAGAAAACAGAAACACAGACACACCTACACACACACTTACAGACACAGAGAAAAAAAAATCAGTGAGTCTTATTTATCTGCCAGAGTGATTGAATAGCATTAGCGATGACTCGATCTCCCCATCAGTGAAGGAAGTCATCACACTGAATTCTGTCAGGAAATGATCAAAAGCAGAGGCAAGGCTTTTCTGCTTCTTACGAAAATAAATGGCAGGCCTACAGTACATGCACTTCAACGTCCTTGAGGCACCAGGAAACATTTGCCTTAGTGGAGGTTATTTTCAGCCGGGGGCCAAAACACCCCTCGTTTCAGTTGTCAACACACCAGACAGGAGGGATTGGGTGTCCACCTGCAAAGGTGTCTGGTCCTCGGTCTTCCCAGAGAAGACAAAGCTGAAACAAGCCAGCTATTTTTTGCTCTCTCTTTCTGTCTCTCTCTCTCTCTCTCTCAGGTGTGTGTGTCTTTGTGTGTATATCTGTGATTCCTGGTTCAATCCTGTTGAACATTGGTTGAATACCATGCATGTCATACAGGGTATTTCGTAACAAAAAGAAATGAAACCTTCTTAAACCCACAGCTGAGACGCTGAACCAGTTACAGCAGGTGTCGAAAAATGAATGAGGAATCAGTAATAGAAATTAACAAGGGGAGTCTCCCGTCTTCAATGTGGACTGTTGGCTAACATAAATAGCCATTTTACAGGATCAGTGTAAAACTGCTAGATTTGGTTTAGTTGAGTTCCACTAAAAAGATTACACAAACTGACTTGATACCCCAAACCAAGTGGTATCCATATAATAACTGGTGCTACTACTAATGGCTAGTTTTCAGCTCTTACTCAAATACAGCTAACAGTTGATTAGTGCCATCCACAACAGTGTTTACTGTTGACTAAGGACTCATTCAGCACAGTTGTGGACTGTGAACTCTCGTCCAGCACAGTTGTGGACTATGTGATAGCAGATCGATTCTCACAGTTGGAACATGTGCAGAGAGCACTGATTGTTGACTCCGGCGACCTGTGACCCTGTGACGTGCTGACCTTTAGTGCAGCTGAGTGGTGGGTTGTGACGGCGGGTTGATACTCACAGCTGGTGGACGCTGCAGTTGTAGAACTTGACCTCGGTGCTGATGAGCATCTGACCCGTCTCCCTGGAGTTCAACCGCAGCTCAACGCCAGACCAGTCTATGGAGAGAGGGGGGGGGGGGGGGGATTTAATAAGATTTAATAAGCTTGTTGTGTAGTGCTAGTTGTGCCTTGATAGCTCTGGGGCTGGGTGCTGATTCTGTGTAGCATTACTCCTATCTAACTGCAACTCCTCTCCACAGTCACCATAACAATTTATTCCACAGATCATTTATTTTTATTTATATTTATGCCAGACATAATTTAAACTGGACAAATAAATAAATAAAATGGAAACAACAACCAAAGTATGCAGCCTTGTTTTTGAGATGTGGTGTGTGTGCATGTGTGAGTGTGTGTGTCTATATATTTGGGAGTGTGCTTTTTGAGGCTTCAAGCTGCAGAGACCAAAACATCACAGGCAGGTCACTATGGCACTGATTCCTGCCAAAAAGGCTCTGGCAGCAATATGCAAACAGCTTCAGGCAAACACACACACACACACACACACACACACACACACACACACACACACACACACACACACACACACAGGGGGCTGAATCCTATCTGAGCAGAGTGCAGGGAGACAATGTGAATTGGGTGATCTGAATCTTGTCATGTACCAAAAACTTCACCCTGTAGAAGCCCATATTTAATTTCAGTTCAAAGCAGACTGTGTGTGTGTGTGTGTGTGTGTGTGTGTGTGTGTGTGTGTGTGTGTGTGTGTGTGTGTGTGTGTGTGTGTGTTTGCACCCGCGTGCGCATGTAGGTGGGTTTCGTGTAAGTGTGTGTGGGAGTTGTGTGAACCCATGTTTCCCACTGCATCCATAGGCACCTGTTCTTGGCTCTGACTGCTCAATGTGGAACTGAAAACCAGCAGAGGTGGAGAAATAGACTCTGTGATCTCCTCAGCTACAGACATGGAAGTGGATTACACTCTTGCTATTTGTAAACCTAACTCAGATCTTCCTCTTTCATCCTCTTCCTCTTCTTCTTCTTCATCTTCATCTACCTCTTTATCCCTTTGTCTCTTCCTCTTCATCTTCATCCTCCTCTTCTTCACCATTTTCTTTTTTCTTCTTCCCTTTTGTCTCTTCCTTTCTTCCTACAGGTTTTCTCCTCAAAGTCAGGATATCTGTCTGCTTCTCAGATGGACCTCATTATTAGCGGTGAAGATCAATGCCCATATGTTCAATAATCCATAGGAGAGAGGTGGACGTTACCACACCTCTTGGGATCTGCTGACATTTACCAGGGAAGGGCTCTGATTGGACAGCACTCATATGTTCCCCTCTGAAGTAAGCCCCAAAGGCTCATGGGTAAATAGAAGTGCCATTTGCACTGAAGGTGGAGGGATTACTGCTATGGATATGTAGCTCAATATTGACCTTAAGTTTGTGATAGCGCATAAAATGTGGGCATCTACTGACTCATTGGCTTGCACATACACACATGCATGAACACACACACACACACATTTCCTCTGTATGTAATTTGGTTGTCATCTACCCTGTCTACATCATTTGGGCTGTCACTGTCTTTCTTGCTCTTTTGTACACAGGTACTACTCTCCATTTTCACTCTAGCTCATCTTCTTTTCCTCTCCCTTTTCTTTTTTCCATTCCTGTTTTTCCCTCCATGCTTCTATCACTCTTATCCCTCTTTTCTTCCCTCCTCTCATTCCTCCGTCTCTCTCCCTCTCTCTTTCACTCTCTTCCTCTCTCCCTGTAAAGCTCAGCTCACTGCTAGGCTAGCTATCTCCATGTTCCAGATTTCCTGCTGCTCACTATTTGGCTGCGGTGGGTGAAGCTCTTTCCTCCTCCAGCAGGCCCACTCTGCCTGCACTCTACCCCTGCACCACCTCCCCAGTTCTCCCTTCACTCTGACACAGCCAAACTCATTTAGATTACAGACAGTCTAACCCCCACAGGCCAAACACTGTTCCCAGAACAACAGCTAATGCCCCTCCTACCCTCTCCCTGTTTCTGGAGCATACTGCAAGGAAGGAGACAAGTGTCTAATCCAGTCCTAGTGGCTGACCTGAGGCCAGTGAGAGGATGCTGTGGGATGGATGGGCTTGGTGTGGCCAGCACCGTTGGATCAATAGCAGTCAGGGTAATGTGTGAGTGCACAAGGGCTTGGCTTAAATGAATATTCTCATTAAAAACTCACCACCAGAGCTTCACACACACACACTCACAGAAGAGCTATAAATAGCTGCAGAGCACATTCTAGCACTGAGCTGGAGCTGTTGGGGGGGGGGGGGGGGCATCTTTGCCAATGCAAAAGGAGTTAAAGAGACAGCAACAGACAGACATTTGGAAAAAGATAGAAGGTGGAAGGATAGCAGGAGAAAGGAAAAGAAAAAAAAATAAATGAATAAAAATCTCTATCGCAAACAAACAGATGGGAGAAAAGGCAAAGCTGACTCCAAAGTAAACCTCTGGGGCAGCCTGCAGGCGACACGTGCCGACAGATTTCTTCATGGACTGAGTGACTGAACTCACATAAATCACCATCATTAGACGCTAAGTCACACAGTGAGTCAGTCTCACGGCTTAAGTTCATTAGGCTTAACCAACCAATCAAAGAAACACCCACTCACTGTTTCGTAACAAGGACAACTTAGGACCAGCATGCAGTATTTATTATGTCCGCTATAGATTTTTCTTCTTGCTTTCCTGATAGCCCCATAGAAACTTCTGGGTTTTTGACTCAAGCTCAAGGGAAGAACATTTCTGAGATGCTCAGAGCACAAGCAACCCACTTTTGAAAAACTAACTCTAAACTGGACCGACCTGATCTGGGATCTGCACTGTTTACCATTCACAGTGTGTGAGGAGTGACATTATCTCAGTCTCAGTCTGCTGCTTAGGTCCTCATAGGGGCCTCTTTGAGCTTTTCTAAGTCGGCCATGGCTTTGTAGCATTGCTTCAACTCTGTGAGTTTACGGTCTAACGCTCCCAATTAATGAGTGATGCGGCACAATTCAGTTCAGAAGCTCCAGACACACACGCACACACACTGGCCACAAAGGCCCCATAATGTTTTAGAAACTTTTATTATCAATATTATTATTATTTCACTAACTTTTTGGACTAAGTAAATGATTTCAAAGTAATCTGCACTAATGCTTGACTGGATACCACTTTTGATTAGCGGCATGGCTAGTTTTGCAATATTAGATGGATGTTGCAATGCCTTCTGGGGGCTTTTGGTGGCTGATGGATGAGTTGAACCTCATGAGACAGTGTTTTGCAGTAGCCCTGTTTTCCCCCACACAAGCCATGATGCCCAAACATGACTCAGCAGTCTGGATAAACAGATATTCGGATTTATGGGGGGGAAACAGATTCAAATCCAAATGATTTCAGAATCAGGGATTGGGAAGAGAAGAAAAACATTCATGGTCTAGGCATTGTTAATGTGTCCAACAAGGAAAAGGAAGCAAATTCACAGATGTTTTTTTTTTTTTTTTTCCCCAAAATACTGCAGGGTGTTCCCTATTGTTAAATAAAATACAGCAACTTCATGCATTTGTACAGTGACACATACAAACAGTAACTGGCATTAAACACATTAGCACATTTGTATTAATTAAATGTGTTTGTACTCTTACAGATATTAAATGCATTCATTCGTTTGTTATTATTTAGCCACTGAAATATGGAAGTCCGCGCAAAATATGAGTGCTGACCAAAAAATGTTGCTGAATGCTTGTGAGTCTATGGACTCTGTGTATACCTTGGTCTGTTGGAATGATGGGCACGTCCTTGGCAGCAGGAGACAGGCACAGGATCTGGTTGCCGTTCACCTTGCCCTCAACCTCCGTCAAGTTGCCGAAGGAGCAGGTGATTCCAGCGGAAAGGTCCGGAACGTCAGTCACCTTCACCAGGAGCTGTGTATGAGGAGAACACACAGTGTTATCCAGGAGGACAAATATTTATGTATACAAACACACACACACACACACACACACTGGTGCAAATATCCAATCCACATGGTCAACACAACAAGGCAAAAAAATACCATAATAAAAGGCTGCATTTATTTTCATTAGGTTCATTTATGTGCAGTACTTCTTACCTGTGCTGCTCTGTAATCCACAAATATGAGAGAATTTCCCATTTGAAGCCATAGGCTTAGCCACAGCTTTAGACAGCTTTAGACATAACACTATAGGCTTCTATAGCCCAAGCCTGGAGAGGGTAAACACCATGTGATGCCAACATCAGACACAAGTCTTTTTTTATATCAAAGTGGAAACCTCTCTTTCAGAAATGGGCACTTGACATATTCAGTGTTCCTTTTTTGAACTTCTTTCTCAGTTCATGAGAGCAAGAACACACACACACACACACACACACACACACACACACACACACACACACACACACACACACACACACAGAAACACAGAGAGAGAGAGATACAAACACATACTGGTCCCTTTGAAGTAACTCTCTTGAGAGAGATGGCATGGGGGCTAGTGTGTTCAGTCTATAAATAAATGTATTTCACACTTTGTGTGTGTGTGTGTGTGTGTGTGTGTGTGTGTGTGTGTGTGTGTGTGTGTGTGTGTGTGTGTGTGTGTGTGACTGGCGTTCTTGCCAGCCGGCGGGGAGAGAGCTGGGGTAATTATCGGCATGACATTTTTCTGAGGCTTGTTCTATTAGGTACTATTTTTCTCCTCCTCTCCTCTTTAAGTCTCCCCCCTTCCCATTTTTTTCTTGATTTATCCTCTAAACCCTTAGAGTGGCACCAGCCCAATCTATCTGCTGTGTCTGTGTGTGTGTGTGTGTGTGTGTGTGTGTGTGTGTGTGTGTGTGTGTGTGTGTGTGTGTGTGTGCGTGTGCGTGTGTGTATGTGTGTATGTGCGTGTGCGTCTGCATGTGTGTCTGTGCCTATCAATGGTATGCCTAACACTTCTGGAGGTGTTTCTTCTGGTATGGCTCTCTTGTTTCTGGGCACAGAAGAATGCAATGAGGCTTCTCATTATGGCAAAAAGTCCACCAGTACCCATAGTTATTATTGACTCGCTCTACACTGTCAGATCAGCACTCAAGTTGGCTCCCCGGACGCTAATTAGATGGCTTGATATTTGTCACCAGGCACATGTGTGTACTCACACACACACACAGACACGCACGGATGCGCAGACACAAACAGACACACACACACACACTTACACTTATGCACTCACACAGTTTCTCTCTCTCTCTCACACACACACAAAACCCTAAACCTAAACACAGCATAACATAACAAACACACAAATACACACACAAACACACATACACAAAATGGACAAACTCTGTCTGAGAAAAGCTGTCTCCAAATCATACCAGCCCTCTCTGCAATAGCACACCATATTCATGTGCTCTCTTTCTCTTTCTGCCTCCATTGGCTGAACCTCTGCCGACTGGGGTGTCTCACCAGGCTGCCTATTGTATGGCTGGTGTGTATTTTTAAATAAAGGTAATTTGATTGTTTTCACTCCCTTTTCATGTCGCTCCTGGATGAGCTGCGTTGTCATGGCGATAGCCTCCTGCCACAGCGGGAGACAGTGAGCGGCGTGACTCTGTTATAGGTTGGTGTGTCTGTGTGTGTGTGTGTGTGTGTGTGTGTGTGTGGTTCATTCAGGATGGCACTTTGTTTTTGAAACAAAGTATGGACTGTGGATGAATGCAAGGGGCCAGTGGAGTTCAGGGCCAACATCTCCTGCCATTTGCTGACCCCTGCAATGGTTCCTTTGATGAGTCTACTTGTTGTCGAGCCTTGCTATAGCAAGTCAAGATAAGACATGAGATGACTGAAGCTCCACTGGGTCAAACCTGGCCCTGAATCTTATGCTATCTGGCTACTATTGGCTATGCATATAGGAACAGATTTACAGACACAGAGAGAGAGAGAGACAGAGAGAGAGAGAGAATGAGAAAAAAAGAGGTGGATAATGAGGAGGATTGAAATAGTGGATGTGTTCCTCTGCTTTCTCTACGGCCTTGAAAACAAATGCTGGCTATTTATGCATAAACATGATACTACGCTCTCCTTAAACAAAACACCCACGTCCACCCACACATCTACACACACACACACACACACACACAAACATGAATGCACACATACACATACACTCACACACTTAAATATCAGATTACAAACACATGCATGCGCACACACACACAGACACACACACATGTGTGCACACACACACACTGCGTGCTGAAATAACTCTGAAATCCTCCTGGAGCCTGTTTATGCTTCCATAAACTCCCACGGCAGGCAGACCCTGGTGTGAAAGAGAGGCGGTAAATATCTCCCCATCTGTGGAGGCAGCTCACGCTCATCTGCATCTTTCCACAGTCAGGTCAGGGGCGCACACACACAACCAGCAGAGCAGCACACTTCTGCATGTCTCTTTAGAGTCTCGCTCCTCACTGCAAGACTTTCTACTCTCTACTGCACAAATACTGATCTCAATGGCTGAATTCCGATGACCCTTCTCTCTTATGCCCTCAGCCCTGAACTCTCAAAGACTTAAAGGAGAAATCCGATGTGAGAACGAGAGAATTTAGTGCAACATAGACCAAATTAGCAAAACAGCAGCTAACACTAACAGATTGGGGGACAATAGTCCAATCATGAAGCAGATTAAGGCCAGGCAAATCTTTTGAGCGGGGGAATATTAGGATTCAGCCAAAGTCACACTCACTGCATGAACACTGACACCCCTCCACCCCACCTGCCATGCTATCCACTGAAGGGATCACTGCATGTCTCTAGTCATGTCTTTCAGTGAGCATTAGTTAGCTATCTCCAGTGAGTGCCAACAAACAGGATCCTCACTACTCTACCCAGCCTGGTTTGGTGAATTAACCACTGAATGACTGAAAGTGTAAGTCGTGTTCTTTAGTGGCAGCGGGCGTCACACATGTGCTAACGCTATTAGCTACTCATGCCTACCGACTGTGTGTTGACTTCAGATGGAGAGAGGGGATGCCTACTGCTAAGGTAGGGGTTGCTGGATAGCTGAAATTGCTAGAATTATATCAGTCACTTGTGAAACACACACACACACACACACACACACACACAAACACAGGTGGATGCTCACCGGCACGCTGGGCTCGGACACGGCGATGCTGTCGGGGTAGACGGTGGCCTTCACGCATTGGTTGAGAGAGGCAGCGAAGCGATACGGCTCGTTGGCGCGTTCACAGCGATCCCTCTGGGTGCACCTGTGCAGAGAGGGGGAGGAGAGGGTGGAGGGAGAGAGATGATAGACAGAAGAGAGAAAGAAAAAGGAAGAGCGAGGTCAGAAAGATCATGTCAGAGGAGTCCTACTGCGATGTTTACTCTTTCTGAAAAGTAAGTATTATTCAGTCAAGTACCCAGCAGAAGAGAAACATTATTCAGCCTCGCTGCAGCAGGAGACAGTAACACTGAGACCATGGCCTTCATTAACATTCTATTATCTGACTTCATTCTACTTACATAAAAAATATAATAAAATCTACTCAGCCTATTTCAAATATGTTTATTAAATTCATATTCTGAATCTGTGAATGTTTGCAAAACAGTGAACAACAGAGAGAAACCCGAGGCAATGTTTTCTGTGACATGACCAATGCTAGATTGGAGCCATATGTGGGTTAATAGATGAGTATGTGGAGGTTCCAGTTTGCAGTGAATGCATTAAAACGCTCTGGCAGACATGTCTGTTAGTGTTTCCCTTAACAGTGCTACAACAGCTATCTAATATATAAAACCATCCTATAGCCATGTGCAAACACCATCTAGGTCATGACACTCCAGGGAACATGTCTACACAGTGCAGCAGTCATCTCCTGCAAATACATCCACCAGACAGTTTAGGTATACAGTAATTTCCCAGATATAAGCTGCACTATGTATAAACCTCAGGTCAGAGCAAACAAACAAAAAGCCAAAACGAGGTGACCTCACCTGTGTATTCACCTTATCCATATATTAATCTCAGTTTACTACACATTACCGGTTGATTTAGAAGCAAATCATGATTTCATGACAAAGTAGAACGATGACAAGAAATCCATTCCTATGTATAGCTCTCACCCATGAATTAACCCCATAGATAATTACATTTTTCAAAATCAATATATTAACCACGGTTATTAATCAGGAAATTATGGCAAACGTCTGGCAAATGCATAGGGCCTATAGTAAGGACAGTAATTCAAAGTAAAGATGACTGATATTTAGCAGAGGCTTTTACCCAAAACGATACAGACTCACAACGCAGAATTCTGGAATTAAAACCATGTCACCCAATTTTCAGTCGAACGAGGTAACCACTGCTCCAACACACCCACAAGTGTAACCAAAATCCCTGCTGAAGCTCCCAGTAAGAAAACCAGAGATGTGTTTTGCTATGAGAGACTGGGGCTGTGTCATGTGATCTGCTCTGACGGCTGCACATCTGGATGCATCAGATGTCTCCTGGCGTCATTGTGCATGCAGTGGCGGTGGCGCCAGCAGAAGTGTCGGGGCTGAACACAATGGCCACCACTCGGCTCATTATGGAAATGCTCTGATGCTCTTCCCGGGCAAAACATGCACAATTAGGCAACGAGAGGAGCACACATCAAAGCACTCTGGAGACAGAGAATTACATAGCCTGCTAGTCTTACTTCTCTCTCTCTCACACACACACACACCCTCTCTTTCTCTCTGTCTCTCACTTCTTTCTGTCCATCCTTCTGTGTCTCTCTATCGCTGTTTTTTTCTCTCTTTCTCCTCATTGCAGTGTCTGAGGCAGCCCTTGGGTGTGTGGTGTTAGCTGTGGTAATTGGAGCCCAACTAGGCATCAGTCTGGCCTGGGCGCTGTCCTTGGTGCTGACACTCACTCAGGCCCTTCAGTGTTAATCCCAAGCACTGGAAAGCACACGACAAGCCTAAGGATCTGAGGAAGACACTGCCACAGATGTACACACACACACACACAGACACACACACACACACATACCTCAGGCCACTCCTGCACAAATGAGGCCTTGGGGGGCTCACCTCAGGCAGACTGTTGCCATGGTTATTGCATGTCAATCTACCCCTCCCAAAAACACACACACACACACACACACACATCTTCCACCACCATCACCTCACCCACCCTGAGTGTACTGATCATCACTGAAAAGGGAACAAAGAATATTGGGATATGTCCTTTCCAAAGAACATACAGTACACACACACACCGATGTACAAAGACAGCTACTTAAATACAATCTTAGCACATTCACAGACACCACCTGAATACAAAGAGACCCCCCCCCCCCCCCTCCTTCCACTCTTCTTCAACTCTCTCTGACAGGGAGTATTTGGGTGTGCAATTTGACATGTCTCTTTTACATCCCTAATGCCAGGGGGAAATGACACGTAATGTACTTTCAGACGTCAAGGGGTTTTTATGCATACTTCACAAACAGCTCACAACCAAAGAAGAATAAATGCCAGCAACCATACTGAACATGGGGGGCTTGGGGAGCAAAAATGGCATTGATTTTTATATTTGTATGTCTGTGGAGTGTGTGTGTGTGTATATATGTGTGCTTATCTATCAGAGTGTGTCTTTGTGTGTATGTGTGTGTCTGTGTGTGCATCTGAAGGGGGGGGGGGGGGGTATTGGTATGCAGTGGTTGCCATGGCTCCAGGAGACAGCCATTATGTGTGTGTTTTCAGAGCCTCACCTCTCCTGTCCCTCATTAGCTGAAGAGCATGCCAACAAGTACCCGCCCACCCTTTACTACACACACACACATGCACACACACAGCACTGCCTTTGGCTGTCATTTAGACAATGCCACCTGCAACATACACACATGCATGCGCGTGCGTCCACACACACACATCACATCTTGTGTTCATGGCTAATGTGGAGCTCTTGTTTAGCTCACACAAAGTGGGTGAAAAAGATACAGTGAAAGAAAGAAAGAAAGAAAGAAAGAAAGAAAGAAAGATGAGAGGAAACATTGAGTACTGTAGACACCTGTGAGCACACACCGGACATCTCACAGTGTCTCTGTGTCTCTCTCTTTTTATGTGTATGTGTGTGAGTGTGTGTCTGTGTGTGCGTTTGTATGTGCTGAAGGTGATGGAGGGAGGGGGGTGCTGACAGCCTAACCTTTGGG
>JAIFZK010000005.1:8055000-8057500 GCA_027481765.1 Tenualosa thibaudeaui
GCCCATTATCCATCCATTACTCTGGCAAGAGTAGCAAATCAGCTGCCTTCTATATTTAGCCCAGAGAGAGAGAGAGAGAGAGAGAGAGAGAGAGAGAGAGAGAGAGAGAGAGAGAGAGAGAGCATAGATCAAAATCTGATGGGATTGTATCACAGACAATCTGGCCTAAAGTAAACTCCTGGTTGGGAAAATAAAAAGGCTTTAAGCCGTGGTGCTGCTCATTGATTGGGGCTGGATGAGAGACTAATGGCCTGGCTGTGTACTGTGCTACCTGCTGTGCCAGAGAGAGGTTATGGCGGAGGCCTGGCTGATGCGGAGGCCTGGCTCTCGATGGGGAGACTGAGGGCATGGAGGTGGTGTTCCTGACAGGTCAGAGCATCCCGGATGTGAAAGCCAGGTGCACTACATTGATTTGTGGATCACACTTGCCAGTCAACAGTGTAGCTTGCCACTGTGATAACCCGTCACTGATTAACTTAGAGACAGAGAGAGAGAGAGAGAGAGAGAGAGAGAGAGAGAGAGAGAGAGAGAGAGAGAGAGAGAGAGAGAGAGAGAGAGAGAGAGAGAGAGAGAGAGAGAGAGAGAGAGAGAGATGCAGCACTATTGACAGACAAAGGTGCCAAGAAAGTCAGTAAAACAAAGATTGCATGATTGTCTGAAGGAGACGGGGGATGGACAGACAGTGAAAAGTTGGGGAGAAAGAGAGAACAAGGGAGAGTATGCGAGAGCTCGAGAAAGGTCAGCTAGAAGTTAAGGCCAACTTGATCCTCAAGGATCAACACTGCAAGTAAACAAACAATGAAGTTAAAAATAGAGGGGGTGGAGAAACTGAAGAGGAGAAAGAGAGAGAGAAAGAAAGACAGAGAGAGAGAGAGAGAGAGAGAGAGAGAGAGAGAGAGAGAGAGAGAGAGAGAGAGAGAGAGAGAGAGAGAGAGAGAGAGAGAGTTTCTATGTGGTCATGGCACGGTCAGGGGCAGCAAGCAAACACTACCTCCCACCTTGAGATGAATACCCTAAGGCCTTCTTAAGAAGGCCAGATCAGTGCAATCAAAGAGATAGGAAGAGATGAGAAAAGACAAACAGAAAGAGAGAGAGAGAGAGAGAGAGAGAGAGAGAGAGAGAGAGAGAAAGAAAAATCAAGAGACAGACTAACAGCCACAAATGTCTACATAAACACTTCTACCCTCTCTGACTCCAGTCCCATGCTAACTATCATAACAGCACCACACTACACACGCTAATTGTGCTAATCCACGCACACTAACATCACCATGCTAAACTATGCCGAGACATTACAAAACATACCAAGCATCAGATATTAGATATTTATATATGCCTTTGCCCCTAACTCACCAGCAGAATAGGCTATTATGGAAACACACACACACACACACACACACACACACACACACACACACACACACAGTCTGCATCAGATCTTCTTTAGGCTTAATGTTCTCCTGTAGCAGAGACACGATTAATCCCGACAAATCTTTTGGCAAGCACACACACACACACGCACACACACACACACACACACACACACACACACACACACACACACACGCACACACACACATACTGTCTGTGTACATTTCTCTCTCTTTCTGTCTCTATCTTAAACACACACACACACACACACACACAAACACATTTCTCTGTCACCCATTGGAATCTTTACACAGGGCTGAGACCGGATGAGCCTCTTTTTGGAGGGGATTTTTGGGACTTTGGGACCAGGCGGTGGGATTAGTCGCTGGTCACAGCGCTCAGACCACGCCAGTCTTGCTGAGTGTTCTCAAGGCGCCGACACTCTTCTGGAGGCACATTCAAAACAGCACTCGCCTCTCAGAGGGCGTGAGTAGGCTACATAAAACACACACACACACACACGATCATGTGCACATACATACACACACACACACACAGACACATACACAATCATATGCTCTCTTCTGCATTTGCATCACAGACACCCCCCCTCCTTTGTCTTTCTTTACATTCTCTCATTTTCCTCCCCTCTCTCCTTTTATCTGTTTGTCTCTATCCTCTCTGTCCCTTGCTCCACCTCTTCCTCTATACCTCCCTCTCTTTCTCTTGCATTATTTTCAGCCTTGTTGGCAGGTAGATACAATATGCTGTGCAACTGCAGTGGCACTATCTCCACCTTCACTCCTCCATCTCTCTTTTTTTTCTCTCTCCATCTCTCTTCCTCTTTCTCCCTATCTTCGTCTTTGTATCCACGGCAGCTGCTGGTAATTAAAGGGCTTGAGAGAACCATGGCACTCGTGATGGGCGACAGTGTGTGTGTGTGTGTGTGTGAGTGTTTGTGAACATGCATCCAGTATGTGTCTTTCACTCTTGATGGGCGACAGTAGAAAAGACGCGTGCTGACGATTGCTGCCATTCATCGCTCGTTCGTTCACTTGCTTGCTCGCCCGCTGCCCGCCACGCTGGCACTGGTGGCTAACACGACGCCGGCACATTCCTAATTACCCAG
>JAIFZK010000005.1:8065000-8067500 GCA_027481765.1 Tenualosa thibaudeaui
ACTATAGGTCACTGGCTGTGGCTTTGATGCAATGGTGAGGTGAGAATGAGAGAAAAGAGAGAGGACAACGGAAAGAAAGAGAGAGCGAGAGAGAGAGAGAGAGAGAGAGAGAGAGAGAGAGAGAGAGAGAGAGAGAGAGAGAGAGAGAGAAAAGAGGAAAGGACAGAGTGACAGCGAAAGAAAGACAAACCGCAGGAGCTCCACTGTGTGTCCGGAGCATATGTTTGCTCATATGGTGCATTCAGGAAAAAAAAGGGCGAAAGCGTCAGAAGAAAGAGGAAAAAAAAAAAAGAAAGAAAGAGAGAAAAGGCTGGCTGCGAGTGGAGGACTAGCTGACAGGGACAAAACCAGAGGTCTGTGGGGTTGAGCGCTGAATGTCAAACACTCGGTCGCTTTCTTTGACTGCGGCAGCACCATGTGGGAAAGAGCCCCGTTTGAGAGGAATCAGGGGGGAGGTGGATGCTTATGTGATTCTAATATAATCTAAGGGTAACCTGTGGGAGTGGAGAACAGTGGGGAGGCAAAGAGAGAGGAGGGAGAGAGAGAGAGAGAGAGAGAGAGAGAGAGAGAGAGAGAGAGAGAGAGAGAGAGAGAGAGAGAGAGAGAGAGAGAGGGATGGGGAGTACAAAAAAGAAAGAAGGAATGTGGAAGGGAGGGTGGGGAAGAGAGAGATATGAGATAATGTGAACGAGTGAGAAAATGAGAGAGAATTGAAGTGAAAGTGAGAGAAAGGAAGAAATAAACACATAAATACACTAATACCCTCTGGCATTAAAGACCGAATGGGCCAACACTCAGATAACCAAATGTTTACTAATCCTAAGAAGAAGTATACCAACACTAGAAACACTTTTAGTAAAGACAAAGATGGAATACAAAGAAGGGCAGGAAACAACTGGCTTTGGTTACGGTAACACAGAACCTTGGATCTATTATGTTATGCTTCTATAACGTCTTAAACTGAGTGACAGGAGGAGTGGGTTCACTATGGTATTTCTGTCACTGGGATCTGAGGGTTATTGTTCTAATACAGCCTGCCACTCATTTACCCTTTAACAGCTTTGGATATGTGCATCACATGACGACACCCCATTAATTGAGCTAATAGGCTGGCATGTTTCTGTGTTTGTGTGGTGGTGGTGGTGTAGGAAGGTTGTTAAGGAACCTGGCTAGCATGCTAGTAGCCTAGAAATTGTGGGTTCAAATCCCAGCTGCCACCATTGTGCCTTTGAGCAAGGCACTTAACCCCAAGAAAATGGTACTGATGTAACTGATAGTTGACAAATGTAAGTAGTGTTGGATAACAGCATTTGCTAAATGCATTAATGTAAATGTGTGTGCGTATGACAGAACACTTGCTCAATACAGTATTCATTGTGTCTTCACATGACCCACCAGACAGAAAATTGTGAACACGCAGCCTCAGCTGTCCACTTGCTTGCTTTCTTTCTTTCTAAAAGTAGTATAAAAGCTGAACCTCTCCAAGCCAGCCAAGCTCTGTCTGACAGGTGATTTCCTGTACTGGGACAGGCAGAGACAGAGTTAGAGTTAGAGTAAGAGTCTGAGTCAGAGACAGAGTCAGAGTAAGAGCCAGAGTAAGATTACGAGTCAGAGTAAGATTTGGAGTCGGAGACTGAGACACACAAAGTGTTTTTTCTCAACATCCACACATTAACTGAAACTATATGCTTAGATGTTTTCTGCGATCTTGACTCAGCTCAGTAAAATGAGGTGAATGGACAGGGAAGGAGAGAGAGAGAGAAAGGGAGGGATAGAGAGAGAGATGGAGAGTGACACACATACAGGGTGAAGGGGGGAGGGGTGAAGAGTGACACACATACAGTGACACACATACACACACCCACTCACACACACACACACACACAAATACACATACCTAAATATGCCAATGTATATGCGCTTGTATTCCAACAATGTAATGTACTTGCACACAAAACATGTTTGTTTGTTGTTTGCTTGTTTGTTTTTCGTTTATTTGATGTTTGCCTTTTCTATTATTCCTGTAAAAGCTTTGGCAGTACAACATGTGGATTGTCATGCCAATAAAGCATATTTGAAACGGGGGGAAAGAGAGGAAGAAATGGAGGGAGCAAAAGCATGTTGTCTCATTGCATGTCCCAGCAGACGTCAGACTGCCTGAAGTTATAGCTGTCAGCTCAGAGGGTGTGTGTGTGTGTGTGTGTGTGTGTGTGTGTGTGTGTGTGTGTGTGTGTGTGTGTGTGTGTGTGTGTGTGTGTGTGTGTGTGTGTGTGTGTGTGTGTGTGTGTGTGGTGTTGGGGGGGATGGGGTCGCTCTTGCTCTCACTGACAGGCACATTATGGGAAGAACAGAAGCTCTAGTGGGAAGTCTGATGGGAAGAGCAGACACAGACTTCCTGCCAGTCCTGTGCCCAAGCACACACACACACACACACACACACACACACACACACACACACACACACACACACAAACTCCTCCCTTCTGCCTCTGATGAGGAC
>JAIFZK010000005.1:8075000-8085000 GCA_027481765.1 Tenualosa thibaudeaui
GAGAGAGAGAGAGAGAGAGAGAGAGAGAGAGAGAGAGAGAGAGAGAGAGAGAGAGATGGGGGGGTGGTTAAGAGAAAGGTAGGCAAGGAATGATGTCAGTAGAATGAAAGTGAGAGAGTCTGTGTGAGCAAGAGAGAGGACAAGAGAGAGACAGAGAGAGAAGTAGAGCCCTTTGTCTGTTCGCAAGGCAGTGTTTGCTGGACTCTACTGCTCTGGCGACTGGGTGCAGTTCGCTCTGATGTGGCAGCTAAATTTGCAACAGGGTGGCGTGTGAATACAGCATGCTGCCAAGTGTATAAATGTGTGTGTGCCTGTGTGTCAGGCTGTGTACATGTGCCTACATAGGAGACCATGCGTGTTTGTGTGTGTCAGTATGTGTGTGAGTGTCTCTCTGTGTGAGTATGTGTGTGCGTGTGTGTGTGCATACAGCCAAGGCTCAGGTGGTTGCATTTGGCAGTAGTGATATCATAGGCAATCTTCTCCTTATTCAGCTGGGACTCACCCGCTTCTCTCTTCTCTGAGACAGAGAGACGCAGCCCCAGCCTGGCGCGTGCTGTGCTGTGAGTGTGCCTCCGACACCTGAGCTTCCAGCTAATGCCCCACAATCCGCCTGCACACACACACACACACACACACACACACACACACACACACACACACACAGCCACCCACCCACCCATACACCACACACACACCACACACACACAGACACACACACACTGCTATTGATGGCCAATCACCACTGGCACTCCACTCTATCCTTTCCTTGCCGTCCTTTCCCTCGCTCAGGACAGACACGAGAATATCACACCAAAAAAAAAATATATTTCTAAGAAAGCTTGAAAAAGAAATAACAGGGACTGAGGAAATATCCACCTAATCAGTCTGTCTCATCTCAACCCCCCACGTGTGTTCTCAGGAACAGTAATAAAGAGGCGCTGCGGGGGCTTATGGGATACCAGACCAGGCTTCAGGCACCAGATTCTGTTTCCTCTGTTTCTTCTGCTAACCCAACTCATTCTGTTTCCGTCTACTTCATCTCCTCCAGTTTCCAGGGGGGGCAAAGGTAGGCGGTTGCCTGAGATGGGTAGAGTGTGCCTGAGTGTAGCAGGCTGGGGGAACAGGAGTGTGATGGTGGCATGACAGGAGGAGCCTGCCCCTTCGCCACAGCCAGAGAGCTCCATGGTCTCTTAATCAATCCCAGCATCCTCGGGGGTCTCATCCACAGCCAATATCCGCCTCAGAAGTGTGACAGACAGGGACAATAATTCCACAAGGCTGTCAGTTATTTCCCTGGAAATGTCCTCAAATGCAAAATCTTATCTTTCCCTTGTCTTTTTATCTTTTTTGTGTTATTTTTATTTGTCAGCTTTTTCCCCCCTCATATTTCTTCAGGCACATATTGTACTGGTGATATATGATAGGGCTCTCTGAGCATTCATCTCTCTCCAGTGTTTAGAAGGCTATGATAGGAGTCTCTTTCCTCTTCCCAGAATTTCTCCCAAATCCTCTTTGTGTTTGGTTCCCCTTTTTCTTCTCTTTCCTTTTCTCTTTCTCTACCTTTATACATCCCCCAGACTTCTATCCTTTTTTTCCTCTCCACACCCTTCCTTCTGCTATCTTTCTACGGTATCTATCTATCTCACTGTTCCCTCTTACTCCTCTCATCCTCAGATGTGCCATTACTTCTTCAGCAGCCTCCAGTCTTCTCCAACCATCTATCTCTCTCATCCCTCGCTTTCTGTCAGGCAGCCGCTGTCGTCTTTTACATGGCCATTATTACTGAGCGCTTCAACCTCAAACGGGGATCCATTTTACATCCAATAAGCAGTGATCGGCCATCAATAACCTGACATCACACACAGCCTCTTGCCACACAGGAGACCCAGTCACTAGAGACAACCCCCCTCATCACACACACTCTCCTACACACAGACACACACACACACCTTCATGACCACCTGTGCTCAGCCAGCAGCCATCACTCACACACTCAGAGACACACAAACACAAATACACACACACACACACACACACACACACACACACACACACACACACACACACACACACACACACACAGCTTGACAGCCCAGCAATTGAGAAACCCACAGCACTACATCCACAGTATTAGCATATGAATGGACATGGTGTCTGTGTATTAGATAGAAGAGCGACCTCCATTCTGCTCAGTGAATGGACATGCAATCAGAGCTCTGGCACATGCACCAGACACACACACACACACACACATGCATTCTGTATCATTCTGTTCAGACATACAACCCACACACAAACACACACACACACACACACACACACACACACACACACACACACACACACACACACACACACACACACACACACACACGCAAACATCAGCAAGCTCTGCACTGTCAATGCCAGTCCATACTAACAGTAATAACAGCGTGTTGAGGAAATCACATTAAGAGACTGCTGACACTCCTTCCTGATCGCTTCCTGTCACTGCTGAACACACAACACACACACACACACACACACACACACACACACACACACACACACACACACACACTGCCACCCTTCACAGCATGGGCAGAGGGGACTCTTATAACAGCGCATCTGGCCACATTAGTGACACTGACCAAAAACATATTGGCGTCCTGGCAGCCCATCCGGTCGGCAGGCGTTATGTGGGGTTGCGCCACTGGAAAGAACAGGCACCCTGCCAGCCTGGCAAAACTGGCACAGCTGAACTCAGGGGCTATTCAAACACCAAACAGTCATTGCAGTATCCATCCCCCACCCCCAAACACACACACAAACATACATAGACACCACATGCATATACCCTAAACACACATACACATACATGCAAGTACTCATCACTCAAACATGCATGTGTGCACACACACACTCACTCACACACACACACATGCACGCACACACACACACACACACACACACACACACACACACACACACACACACACACACACACAGCGCACACCACAGCACACCATAACAGCAGGGAATTTATTTACTGCTATAGATCACAAGTGGCATGGCAGGGGTGAGTTGGATGTTGTTGCCAGGCTTGGCCCTGCACATTGACAGGTTGGGTCTCTAAGCACGTTCAGTGTGTGTGTGTGTGTGTGTGTGTGTGTGTGTGTGTGTGTGTGTGTTGGGTCTGGTAGCACATGGGCACAGAGGGAGAGGCACCCAGCCCAGGCTGAGCCAGGCCTGAGCAGGGGCCCACTCAGGCAAAGACAATCGATAACAGAGAGACGGCAGTTTATTATTCCTCCTCTCTGTGGAACAGAGTCCTTTAAGAGAGAAAAAAAGAGACAGCGAAGAAGACAATGAAGAAAAGTGAGTGAGGAGAGGAAAAGAACTCAAGCTTGATTAATGAAGAGAAGGTCGGATGGCCAGCGGCACAAGAGAGAGACAGAGAGAGAGAGAGAGAGAGAGAGAGAGAGAGAGAGAGAGAGAGAGAGAGAGAGAGGGAGATAGAGAGAGAGAGAGCGCTATAATGGATAGAGAGAAATTACATAAAGGGAGAGGCAGGCAGCTATGATGAAGGGTAGGGCCAAAGAAAAAAAGTGAGTAAAAGACGGAAAAAGATATAGAGAGTGAGAGTGAGAGAAGAGTAAGGAATATGGCATGAGGAAGAGAAACATACAGGCATAAAAGGCGGAGAAAGAGAGAGAGAGAGAGAGAGAGAGAGAGAGAGAGAGAGAGAGAGAGAGAGAGAGAGAGAGAGAGAAAGCAAGGGGGGTTGAAGTGTGAGTTCATTACAGCCAGGGAAAGACAGGCAAACACTCCAAAAAAGACATCATGCACTGATGGACGTTGACAGATTTATCTGCCGTGGTGTCAAAACATGGGAGTTCTTGGGGAATACACAGCAATATAATATTAGCACTTTCAAAGGAGGACAACACAGGATAACAGAGAGAGAGAGAGAGAGAGAGAGAGAGAGAGAGAGAGAGAGAGAGAGAGAGAGAGAGAGAGAGAGAGAGAGCAGTTACAAGAAGCCTCCAAAAGTCTCGCCCTCTCTCTAAGGATGACCACACTAATGTTAAGTAGGCTACAACACACCATGTTCCTCACAACTATCTACTGTCTGTACCAATTTAGACATCCTTTTTTCCCTTGTTTTCCTGAGCATTTGCTCACACACACACAGAGACACACAAACAAATCTGAGAATAAAGAGTAAAAGCATCTTCATCTGACCACAGGATGTGAGGACGCTGCCTCCCCATTTATTTTCCAAAATACACAGAAGGACAAAGGAGCTAGAGGATATTTAGAGAGTGAAACACACACACACACATACACATGCACACATACACACATACACAGACACACACACACACATCAATGGAGTAAAGTGAACAGAGGGGGACTAAATTATGCTAGGGTAGATTGGCTAAATATTCCTAGTTTTCAGCCAACACACAAAAAGAGAGATGAATGAGAGAGAGAGAGAGAGAGAGAGAGAGAAAGAGAGGGAGGAAAACAGTCGAAGTGAAAGAGAAAAAGACAAACTAGACAAAGAAAAGATACAGAAGAAGGGCCTTCATTACTGTCCTCACCAATTAGACAACAAACAGTACTGATACTGTCCCTCTCTCTCTCTTTCTCTCTCTCTGTCTGCTGTCGCTAGTTGCTGAGAGACCTTCGGCTGAATCCTTGAACCGCTCGTCACCACTTACCAAGACTCCTTTCTGGTTTAATTAGCCTTGTAAATAATTATTGCAATTAAAGCCTGTAATTAGGAGCGCAAGGCACCACCACTGCTCCTGTGACGGATGCCAAGTAGTTTTTCTAGGTGCCAACAAGCATGGACAAAGGCGGCTGCATTAGACGGGCATACTCGCAGTACAGCGTGGTGACAGCTATGACGACTGCTGGAGCGCCGGAACATTTTAATTGCACCCGTGATTGTGCTGCCTGCCATCTTCCACTCTCTGCTCCTCTCTCTCTCTCTCCCCCCTCTCTCTCTCGACAAGTACCGAGGTGCCGGATTCCTGCCACAACAGAGGCCGTCTCCAGGAGGACAGAGCTCATGAGGCAGCCATTTACACACACACACACACACACACACACACACACACACACACACACACACACACACACACACACACACACAAACAAACAAGGACAGACATACTCACAGGAGCCACACAAATACAAGCATACTCATATACATACTTACAAATATACACAACTCCAGGCAAAGTTACCTGCTAAAAATGATGCTTCTCAGCCCAGCCTAGATGTTTATCACCATAGAGAAAACAATGGATTTGAACCATTGAACCAAACTTTTGTTACATTTGGATAGATAACAATTGTCTCTCCATTTGAGCAGTCATTGTTTAGCCTTTCTGATGGACGGGGCGCTTGGGAGAGCATGAGGAAAACAAGAAAATGTTTGTTTCCACCTGGCAATTTAGTTGCTCTTGATAAACGTGTTGTTTTTAACACTTTTAGAAGCAAGCTAAGCCCTCGACCATTCAGACTCATAACACAGATCCCTGTCGCAACTCCTGGCTATGATGCCCTGTGACCTGAGGCACTGAGTCTTAGGTACTGTGACCGCATTACCCCCCTCATTAGGGCCTATTAAATCAGCCCTGTTCCCTGTGGCATCCGGTGGGAAAGGTGAGAAACTCAGTAGAAGCGAAAGCTGGTCTTAGCTAGTTAGCGCTTCTAGTCTTCCCCTTTGGACTCAACCTTAGACTCATCCTTGCTGTCTCTTGTCTCGTTCCCTCTTGTACATGGAGTCAGAGAGCAACCCTGATGGCCACCAGAGGGTGTCAGGAGGGCAGCTGACAGGGCAACAGATTGTTAACTAACAAGAACACGGACCTTTTAACCCAAGCTTTGGTGGTGATGGGGGGGGGGGGACAAACAGTGCAGCATCACTCTGGGGCGAAACAAATTATCTGGGTGGTGGTGGTTAGGGATGGGGGGGGGGGGGCAGAAAGAGAGAAAAGAGAGACAGATAGAGAGAGGAAAGAAAGAGTGTGAGTTAAGGCTGCTGTAAGCACACTCCACCTCCATTAATGAATGACTTGATGAGGCCTGACAGGATGTGCTGCTATCAAATAATGAGGTTAGCACGGGCCAGGGGTGCCACGGCAGAGACCCTTGCCCCCCCCCCACCACACACACACACACACACACACACACACAAACACAAACAGTCACACACAGACCCCCCCAACCCTCCTCCCAGCCCTCGTGATTAGCACTAATCCTGGTTTAAGTCAATTAAACATGCATACACTGGGATTTATGCAGATGAGGAGCAGCCTTTGTTTGGGTGTGGAGCAGGAACAGGAAGATGGGAGTGTGTGTGTGTGGGTGGGGGGTAGGGGGTGTGGGGGGACCCACAACCCCCTCCTAACTGTCACTCACACGTGTCAGAAGCGGTTGCGACACGGTTCAGGGAGTCCAACGGATTCACCACAAAGAAGTTCTGGAAACTTAATGACAGACGGGAAAAGGTCAGCTCAAGTTCGAGGTCCATCAAGTGACCATTGAGTTGACGCCTGGGCTGACCCCTGGATTGACCTTTGGTGAGTTTATGGCTTTGCTCCTGTTTGCCTTTGACCTCAGAGCAACCATGAAGCATTATGAGTGGCTGTTGTGTCCAGGTGGCCTTGAGAGATAGGGCAGAGGCACTGAGGTCTCTCCCTCTCCCTCTCTCTCTCTCTCCCTTTTTTTGGAACTTGTTCCTTTGGAATGAGAGGCAAATGGCTTCATCAATAACACTGCACATCCGTATTGGCAGGTGCATTTATCCTGATTTGTCCATGTGTCAATATCAAGTGAAGCTGTCAGCCAGGACATTTGGGGCTGTGACCAGTATGTGTGTGTGTGTGTGTGTGTGTGTGTGTGTGTGTGTGTGTGTGTGTGTGTGTGAGTGTGGCATCTGTAGAATTGATTCTCCATTTCACGTTACACCCCCGCAAACCAAATTCATCTTTTCACCTTCTTTACACACACACACACACACACACACACACACACACACACACACACACACACACACACACCTCTGCACACATCCCCATCACCCACTCCGGGCCCCCAGACTCTGAGCTCAGATAAGGATGAGACTGCATCAATCACACCCGTACGTTATCGCGCTGTAACGCATGCTTGCCTGTCACAGGGTCACTTTGATGGACTAGGTGTGTGCAAAAGGTAGGCAGAGCACAGCTTAGCCAAGTGTGTGGAGGAGGTGGCAGAGTGGTGGGAGTCTTGTTTGTGTGTGTGTGTGAATGTGAGTGTGTGTGTGTGTGTGAGGGGGGGGGGGGGGTCATGGCAGTAGGGTGAGGGGGATGGAGAGAGGTGGAGAGGTGAGAGGTAGCAGATGGGTGGCGTGTGCGCTTGCCGTTCATGGCGCGTGGCGTGCTCCAGCACTCACTCTCACGCGTCACCAGACTGCATTGTCCCTGCTCGTGCAAAGACACACACACACACACACACACACACACACGCACACACACACACACATTCATTTCATGCGTGGCATGGCGTGTGTGACCCGGCACTGTCCAATGTGCTGTGTAGCAGACACTGCATGTGACCCCAATCTCATCCTCCAGCTATATGTTGTGGACTCCATGTTGCAGGTCACAGTCATATGTTCAAAATGACTATAACCACTAAATTGTTGATGAGCTAGTGACATAGAGATCTGTATGCAACCAAACAACAAGTGTGTGTGTGTGTGTGTGTGTGTGTGTGTGTGTGTGTGTGTGTGTGTGTGTGTGTGTCAATGAGGGTGTGTATGGGGTGAGAATGCCAACATCTGGGCTGAAAACAAAAGCTACATGAGCAGTAAATAAAAAAATAAATACATAAAAAAGGAAAGCATGTGCCTAGCCATTAAGAACACTGCAGATAGTCTTATGACTGAATCCTTTAGGAAAGAACATTCTGGAACCTAGTCTGGAATTCTTAGAGTATCCAATGGATTGTTCCTTGAGGATTACTGTGGCAACTCTAGTTAATGGGGGTCTTAGTGCAGGGTGGGGTTGGTGACAGTGATGAGTGGGTAGGGGGGAGATGGGGGTCAGGGGTCAAAGCACTTTCCCTGCTCCCGCCCTGCGGCTACTACAGCTGCCCTGGAATGACCTCGCACAGGGGTCAACTCACACCAGAGAGGTCAAGATGGAGGGGAGCTGGAATTACTGCTGCCCCCTCACTCACACCAATATAAACACATGAGCATGCACGCACCCACGCACATACACAGTGAGGCACAAACAAACAGAGACAAAGACACAGAAATCAACAAAGCACGCCCAAAAACAAAACACACACACACACACACACACACACACACACACAGTCTCCACATACAGGTACATGCTGTGTGTGTGGACTGTGCAAACATAAAGAGTTTAGTGTTGCAGATACAATCACTCAGCTGGGGAACTTTCCTTTGTTCCGGTTTGTTTTCGGTGGGGAACTTTAAGCAAATCAAAGCAGTTTCCCCTCCTGAGCCAAAGGCAATTGGCCTTCCTTAGACACAATGGCATTCCAGTCATCCAGGTCTCTTCCTGGAGGTGGTGCTAGCGGAGGTGGTGGTGGTGGTGGTGGTGGTGGTAGGGGTAGGGTTGGGGTAGAGGGTATGTGAGCAGAGTGGCGTGGGGTGGTGGTGGTGGGGGGGGGGATGGTCGACAGGGGCGACAGGGGAGAGAGATGCTCTTAAGAGAATATTCATGCTGCTTTGTTCTCATTAATCACATCCTCTGCTCTACTGCTTTCCTGCAGACCCCTCCAGACTGCTCTTACACACACACACACACACACACACACACACACACACACACACACACAGTGACACATACAGACACTGACACACACACACCAGCAGATAGTACACATGAGTACAGCTACACAAATGCACACATGGTTCCACACTAACACACAGATAACAAGGGAATACAAAGGCCCAAGAAGCATACACACACACACACACATACAAACTGACAGAGTGAAACAAATGGCTATGGGCCAACACAATCTGCATCTGGTATGAGCTGAAGAACCAGCCCTTCTCAAAAACAAAGGACTCTCTAGGAATAGCAGTCTACACAGGGGCAGCCTGCCTTAGGACATGCACTAGCTTAGCTAGGTTAGCTTAACTGCTAAAGCCACTATGATCACTTTCTTGTTATTTCTGCAGGAATCAATGATGCCACAGTACACATAGTGGTATATCCTGTGTCAAGATCCTGTTTGCCATGTCTTGTCACCATGGTAGTTTGAATAATTTACACATTGCATCAGGAAGTGGAGTAGGGTCATACCCTGAAGCCAACTGCTATATAAACATACGAGTCAAATGAAATGTATCAAAAGACAATAAGACAAGTGAAGTGAAAAAAAGTAAAGTGAAAAAAAGTTTTAGTCTCTGATCAGAGCAATGCATTTTTTGAGAAGAATGTTCATCACTATAGACAATAATGTACAACCCTGCAACTTAGACTAACCAAACCACACATGTGAGATGATGCTACTGGGCTGTGGTGCTCGTTGTGAATCTCCAGCCTCGTGTCTCTAAGCCCTGCAGAGGCAGCACTGAGAACATCAGACAGCTAGCACACATAGCACACACAGCGCTGCATGGCACAAAGAGCCAATCTCACCCGAGGAAAAAGGCTGGCAATGAATTCCATTTCCCTGAGCTTGATAACCCCACAAGCCATTTCCTCTCCAGTCCTCCTAAACAAAGGTAGGCTGAGGGACGTGGGGGTGTGAGGTGGGGGTGTGTGAGGTGCCGAGAAAATAATCTGGATCCTGAAGTTGGAAGAAGGAGGAGAGAAGGAAGAAGGAGAGAGAGAAGGAAAAAGAGGTTGGGGGGGGGGGCTTAGATAGGTGTGGAAGGGGCACGAAACAACTCATGCATGGATTTTAAATTTCACAGCTGAGCATTCAGGAGTGGAATTGGCAAATTCGGGGAGGGAAAATCCATCCATTTGGG
>JAIFZK010000005.1:8090000-8092500 GCA_027481765.1 Tenualosa thibaudeaui
CCTACACACTCTCACACACACACACACACACACACACACACACACACACACACACACACACACACACACACACACACACACCCACAAGCAAGAGCTAAGCTAAAACTCCAGACCCCCTGCTTCCAAAGACTAAAGAAACCTTTATTTTCAACAAGCACTTCTCCATGAATCCCTATGTCAATCATCAACAGGTGGCATGATCCCTACACACCGCTCATAACCCCAGGCATATTCCCTGGCTCTGACCCAATTCCAAACTAGCAACCAACTGTCTGGCAGTACCACTACTTCACAATGCTCAAAAAATCCAGGAGCCAAATTCTTCATCCTATGCTGCAGTGCTCTTGCTGCAAGAGCAGTCAGGAAGAGCTGGGACAAGATGGACAACCGCAGTATGTGCTAGAAGCTGCTAGCTGTTAGCCAGTGCCTGTCATAATTATTTATAAGCTATCAGATATGTGCAATGAACTGCTCCTCATGTGGTGGACTGCAGCAGAGAGAGAGAGAGAGAGAGAGAGAGAGAGAGAAGGGGGAGAGGGAGAGAGAGGGAGATGGAGGGGGTGTGAGGATGAACGAATGCAGCGTCAGACACATCCGCTTCAAATGGGACATTGATCCGATGGAGCAGTTCTGATGCCCAGCTGTAGTGTAGCCAGAGGAAGTGAGAGCTGTTTTATAGCAGGACAGACACCCTGATGGCCCTTCCGTTGTCCCCTACACGCTTCTGTCTTGTTTTTCTATCGGACTAAAATGGCCTCTTGGGGTGCATTTCCTCTTGGGTTGTAATTTCTCAAGGTGGAAAAAAAATATCAATCTCAGGGACAATTTCCCTTCCACCATGAACTGAAATGAACTGCTCTGTGGCAGAAGCTGTTGTTACAGAATTGTTACAGCATGATTTTGAAAATGTAGGGTATATATCTGTCTATTATTCTAGCTGTTTTCTTTTAAGCTCCAAGACTGTTATTGTTCAGAGAGCCATTTTGGGTCCATTTGCTTGCTTGGCATGCTTGAGGGCTTGGGGTGTGAGGTGGCCATTGTGGTTCAGTCAGTGTTGGTTTGAGAAGCCATTTTGTGTCTGCCTGACTGGTTGCTGTCTGCCTATAAGTACTAGTTTTATATGCATGTTGTATTTTATGTATACCACACTACTGTGAGAACATAAAAAGTACCGTTAGCATAGGAGTTGCAACCACACACACACACACACACACACACACACACACACGCAGACACACACACACAGACACACACACACACAAACATTCACAAACGCTGCAGGGCACTATCTAACATTGTCTTGTATCATACAGGCTATTCTGTTGAGGGGCTGTGGAGAAGAGACATCTCTCTGTCTCTTTCGTGTCATACTAAGGTCACCACAGCTTGTCCTTACACACAGTATGCTGGGGGGAGGGTGTGGAGGATGGTTGAGACAAAATAATTTAAAAAATCATAAAACATTTAGCACATACAAGTGTGTATGTGTGCACATGTGACAGGGTGTGTGTGTGTGTGTATTTGGGTGAGGTGTAAATGTATGTAAATAAATGTTTATGTATGTAAATACTGAGTCACCAACTCTTAATTTGAAGTGAAATGCCCCCCCCCCCCCACACACACACACATCCCCCCTCCAAACACACACACACACACACATACACACACACACACACACACACACACTACCCCAGGTCAGTCTGCCATCCTTCAGCCAAGGCTTCACCCCAGGAGGGCTGTGACTGACAAAAAGAACGAGTAGGAACATAAAGCAAGCCACTCCAAAGGCAACGACTCATACATCAACCTCTGAGTGACAAGGGTTTGTGTGAGTGTGTGTGTGTGTGTATGTGGGTATTTGACATCTTCTTTACTCTCCCAGTGCTCTCCTGTTGTGTGTGTGTGTGTGTGTGTGTGTGTGTGTGTGTGTGTGTGTGTGTGTGTGTGTGTGTGTGTGTGTGTGTGTGTGTGTGTGTGTGTGTGTGTGTGTGATTCTGCCTTTGAATATTTGCTTTTGGGAGTCTGGGAGTGCCTGTGCCTGAGTATCTAAGAGCCAACATGGTGTCTCCCTGCATGTCAGCATGTACATCTGTGTGTGTGTGTGTGTGTGTGAGTGTATGTGTGTGTGTGTGTGTGTGTATGTGTGTGTGTGTTTTCATGTGTGCCGCTCGGCTCTGCCACTTCATCGGGCAGCAGGCAGGGTGACCTTTTGCGTCTGTCAACCCCCTCGCTCCTCCCAGCTGTCCATTCCTTCCCTTCCTCACCCCCTCTCTATCCCTTTCTCCTTGTATCTATTATCTATGTCTTGCCCATGTTCTCATGCCACATTCTCTCTCTCTCTCTCTCTCTCTCTCTCTCTCTCTCTCTCTCTCTCTCTCTCTCTCTCTCTCTCTCTCTCCCCCCTTCCTCTCTCACACCTGTATCTTTTCTTTCATCAGTGAATGTTGTCCCACCATCTCCTGCTGAGGATTATCACTTATTGATGGACAGCAGAAAAGGA
>JAIFZK010000005.1:8102500-8110000 GCA_027481765.1 Tenualosa thibaudeaui
AGGAGAGGGAGGAACAAGGGACAAATAAATGTGAGAGAAGGGGAGGGAGTGACAGATGGAAGGAGGGATGGAGGGAGAGATGAAAGGGTGGAGTGAGGGTGAGGAGGAGAAAATGAAGAAAGGATTCAGGGAGGGAGGGAGAGAGAGGGAGAGAAAGAAGGGGAGAGAGAGCGCTAGGGTTTTTAAAGCCCCTCGGCTTCCAAGGCATCACAAAACAGGCGTGCAAACAAAAGGACACACACAACAGCAGCCTGCACAGGGACCCATAATAGCACAGCAATTACTGTCAAGGCTGTAGTCACTCCATGTATGTGCGTGCGTGTGTGTGTGTGTGTGTGTGTGTGTGTGTGTGTGTGTGTGTGTGTGTGATAAATAAATAAATAAACAAATAAATAAATAAATAAACACCTAGACAGAAGGCCTCAATCAGCAGCGGAGAGCGATTAAAAATCCTGATGAGATTGTGTTTAGTATGAATCACTCACTACACCTCCCTTTCTCCCTCCCTCTCTTTTTCTCCCTCCCTCTCCCTCTCTCTCTCTCTCTCTCACACACACCCTTTCTCTGTGAAATCTCTCAGAAACCATCATGAGAACTCAATTAAAAGCCTACTCGGCTAATTAAGACTATTACCTGGAGGCTGTGGATTTCTATCTTTGACATGTCACTTGTGACTTCCCTTGGTGAACTCCCAACTTTTTTCTTTTCAAACAATCTTCAGTGCCACACACACAAGAAAAGGCCAGGATAATGAGAAAGAGTTTGCAAATCTCCTCCTTGTCAACTCCTTGCTTTAATTGGCTAATCTGAAAATTACACACCCTATGTGTCTGTCAACAGTTTAAACGGCTTTGCTCACCTCTGCGAGACAAAAAAATAGGAATGTCAATATTGAAACAAAATTCTCACAGTAGGCAGACATCACCTCATTTTTTTTCCTAAACTGCAAGCTGCCAGCCATTCAAACCAAAAATGAAAATCTTTTAAAGCATAAAACATTGGCAGGTAGCTATGAACATGCCCAGAGCCATCCATCTTTCTCCACACCGTGGGTTTCTGGGTTATAAATACTTGTGCTTGCAGGCTCTGCAGTGCATATTTGTCAGGAGGTTACACTCCTGGGCTTAAACAGCTAAGCTTAGCTACTGCACCTACCCAGGGCTGGAGGTGGCAACAGCGCTGTGCAGACAATGGCTTCTAACTGCGGCATTAATCACAGCTTATGGTGGCGTGGCATTGTTGCTTTGTTTATTGCCTTTGTTTATTTTAAGTGTGCTAGCTGTTCCTTTACTCCCTCTGTTCATTCAGCGCAGTGGTTGTGACCTCAGTAGAGAGACTGCACATATGCGTATAAACACAGACACACACACACACACACACACACACACACACACACACACACACACACACACACACACACACACACACACACACACACACAGATAGAGAGAGTGCAGGTGTTATAGCCAGTAAATGCAGAACCATAAAACATGTGTACATAATGGTATGCATCTACCACATATGCATGGATACCATACACAAGAGGACCATAAATGCACATGCACAAGCACACGCACTCACACTCACACACGCAGTCAGTAAAAAGAAATTACATCATATATCTGGAGAGAGGCCAAAATCTGTATCGACTGTGCCCTCCTTTACGGCCAGACTTAACCCTCTCTACTTAAACCATTCATCCATGAGGCACCACTGAGCTAAACTAGCTAGCATCAGACAACAGGAGAGAAGAGGAAAACACGCATGCATGCTGCTGCATAATTCAGATTTACTCCAGAAGTGTCTCTTTAGAGAGCATGCTAGCCTAGTTCACCTACGTAGGTGCAGACTCAAGACACAGAAATGGCCCAGATCTGGTGCGGAACTGGTGCGGACATGGCCCGTATCTGACCCAAATGTGTGCTCCGATGTATGGCTGTGATTTAACCAACATGAAGGGAATCTGGTTGAGATCAGAGGTGTATTCAAACTAGCAAACATAAGCAAATGCCACATATTTTCAAAGTTCTTTGTTTTTCCTGAATTCACAGGAAGGTTACAAGCTAGTTCTTGGGAAGCAAACATGGATACTGCTAGCCTAAAGGTACAATCTTTATGAAACCATTTGGAATGTTAGCACAATTAAATGTTCAATTTTACAGCATCAAATAAAATCTTTGCAAGATTTGAACACACTTCAGGGTCAGATGGACTCCAGTATGGACTGGTGCTAATAAAAGCCTTGATAACCAAATCCAGCACCTCATCCTGGAGTCCACACACACACACACACACACACACACACACACACACACACACACACACACACACACACACACACACACACACACACACACACACTGTCAGCATGCCTGGCCTTTATAGGATGGAGTCAGCGTTTCTTTCCCATGATCCAAATTCAAATTAAAACCAGGCCCTGCATTAAGGACTGTGGTGAAATGTGATCAGAAATAACCTTAATTGGCTCCAAAGACGCAACCATGCCATTGCACTAAAACACAGAGCGGAGTCTATTTTTAGCTCGACTTAAAAAAAAAAAAAAAAATTTAGGAGGGGGTGAGTGGGAGGAGAGGGCTGTTGAAACAGTGGTATTCTGGTTGTTTTCTTTGGCTTCCTTTTTCACCAGTGAGATTTAATGCGCTATGCCTCTTTTTGAGGTTTCCATTCTCTGGCCGCTTCAACCACAGGTCGGGTTCAGCCGGGTAGAACCGAAAAATGAGACTGCTTACATGGAGTAAAACGAGCTTGCTTTAGTCCTCTGATCAAAAATGGATTCATACATACAACATACATACACTTACTCACACAAACACACGCAGAGATCACACACTCACACATGTATATAGTACATGTATACACACACAAACACAAACGCACACAGACCAGCTGTACTATCAACTCACTAATGTAGTGAAAACACTGGGGAGCAGGAACAAACTGAAACAGAACAAAGCACTTGGCCTATAAAATATATAACAGACCATTATGTCAATTTAGTTTCTTTACTGAAAAGAAAAACTAGCGATGAACATTGCTTCAAAAACACAATGCAAATGCTATGGACTACCTAACATACTCCATACTGCTTGTAAGAGTATAGAGAGACTGACTAAACACACAAAGATAATTCGAGAGAGAGAGAGAGAGAGAGAGAGAAAGGCTGAGGGGAGAGAAGAGAGGGAGACTGAGAGAAAAAGGGAGGTAGAGTGGAAATCTAATCTGACTTGGCAGTGGAACAGTGATTAATCCCTGAGGTCAACTGCACAGCAAACAAACGTACCACAGCGATGGGCCTCCCTTATGAAAGTCATGAATCAAAACAGCAGCTAGTATCCATCATCACACTTGACTCCTTCTCAAGAACCTTATAGAAACAACTGACACTTCTGCGGTGGAAGCCAACATATGCAGAATAGAGGAAGCTATCAATACAAACAAGTCTTTCAGTGGAAAGAAAACTGCTAGTTTTATGAGAGAATAAATGACAAAATAGTCAGAAATACAAATAATAACAAGCACAGTCGTTGGTAACAGCCGTGACGCTTTTGAATCAATGAAATTATGTGCACAGAACGGGGGAATAATTACCTGTGTGCTATCAAAAGAACTTCAAAAACATCTTCAATGCTAAATCCATTCCTGCATAAGTAATGTCTCCCCCTTTTGAAATGGAAGCGTGTAAATGGAGGTGGTAAAATAGGGACATTTTAAGGATAATTGGGGAAAAAAGGTGAAACCGACTGAGATTTGCATGTAAAGAGAAGTTTGCATAATACAAATAGAGGCTGACGTCTGCGGGATGTTTCAATCAGAAAAAAATCTGCATCGCAACATGTAGAGAGCACAGTCAGTGTACAACTTCAATGAATAAGTCTTCTGAAGGGGAAAAAAGAAAGGGCAAAAAAGAAAAGAAAAACCACACTACCCAGAGTTCCCTGGGGGCAAGTGTGGCAGGAAGTGAGCAAGTCTTAATGGATGAATGTCTTGGTACTCTTTATCACCCTGACACTGGGTGCCATCTTCATCAAACCAATATTAGCTGGGCGCTTCAGTAACACGTGCTGCGACCGACAGCCTATTAGGCCCAAACAGAGAGGGGGGTGGAAGCAGGAGTGATGAGGGACGTGAAGCCTCGTTTGTCCAGAGCCAGTTGTACAGATCACACACACACACACACACACATAGACACAGACATAGACACAGACATAGAGCAGTGAGAGGGGGGTGGAGAGGAGGATGGGAGGGGAGGAGGAGAGATGAGAAGACAGGACTGGGGGATGGACAAAATGAATGAAAGAGAGGCTGAGCAACAAAATTAAGAATGGGATTAAAAATTAAGAAAAGGATCTGGGAACTAGAGAAAGACTGAATGAAACAGAATGAGAGACGAAAGAGAGAAGGAAAAAAAAAACAACAGAGAGATAAGAAAGACAAAGAGAAAGAGTGATTAACAGAAACCTGAAGTGAGAGAAAGCTATATGGCCCAGAATGATACATTTTTTGGGATAGAACAAAAAATTAGAAGAAAGAGAGACTGAAAGACACAAAAATGAGAGAGGGGTAAGAGGGAGGAGAACTGAGGCAGTACCTCTGAATGAAACACAGAGAGAGAGATTGAGAGAAACAAAGACAGATTGAAGGGAGTGATATACAGCTATATGGGAGAGAGAGATAGACAGAACAGAAAATAGAAAGAAGGACATTTTGAGGAAGACAAAGACGAAAAGGTAGAGTGGGCAAAAAAGGGGGGCAGACCCACAGGAGCAAATTGGTGGTTTCACACAGAAGCCTCTCTCTTTTTCTCTCTTTCTCTCTCTCTCTCTCTCCCTCTTCATCTCCAGTGTCAGTCTGTCTCTGTTTTCCTTTTCAGAGTTCACTTAGTGAAGCTTACTAAAATCTTCCGGAAAAAAATCCTCCAACTCTTCTCTAATTATACAAATGTTATTGTTCATAAAAACCTGGATGACTAATAATTTCCTATGTTTAAATTCTGATAAAACTGAAGTTATGATGATTGGATACTAAACAGCTGACCAACACTCTACCCCTTCACCAAAACTTACTCAGTGGCCTGTCACTGTCATGTAACACAAAAGTTAAAGACGGGCTAATTATTGACCAGGACCTCTCTCTAAATAATCATGTAAAACACATTTCAAAAACATCTTTTTTTCACCTACAAAATATTGCTAAGGTTAGAAAGTTCCTATCCTTTGAGTATGCTGAAAAATTAATACCTGCATGTATTACTTCCAGGCCCGATTATTGCAATGCTCTGTTCTCTGGGTGTAGTAATACCTGTATCAAAAACGTACAACTAATACAAAATGCTGCAGCCCGAACACTCACCTATTAAAAGTCGAATTGATTTTAAAATACTCCCCCTAACCTACAAAGCCCTCAAGGGCTATGCGGCAACATCTATTTAAGACTTACTTGTCCTTTACCACCCTCCTAGAACCCTAAGATCCCAAAATGCTGGTCTCCTTGTAATCCCAAGAATATCAAAAGGCGGAATATCAAAAATAGGATGAGCCTTTTGTTACCGTGCACCCCTCCTGTGGAATAATCCAACCCCCCCCCCACACACACACATTCGACAAGCGGACACTCTAAATACCTTTAAGTCTAGACTTAAAACGTTCCTCTTTACTGTTTCCCATAGTTAGGGATAGTGCATGGCAAATCATCACTTCTCATGGGTCTTTTGGGAGGGACTGCCTCTGCTGTTGCCCCCAGTTGCAAGGCATGGCAGCCACTGACCATCCCTGCAGTGGTGCTGGGTTACCATGCATCATATCTTGGTTGCAGTAGCTGCTATAGCCTAGTGCCGCCACAAATGCTTTATGTGTCATGCCGTACTCTCTCTCTCTCTCTCTTTCAGCTCTCTCTCAATATGCATATATTTCTATACATATATGTATGCCCAAATTACACATTTGCTCTCTGATGGCCTAATTCATTCTTCCTCTGTCCACAATTATCTCTGCTGAGTGTCATCCCTGCCTCATTCCGCCCGACCCCCCCCCCCCACAATGGCACTGTCAAATGGACCCTTATTGTTACCCGCATGACCCATCTCACTCCTTTGAGTTCGACACTATGTCTGGCCACTGCTACATTGTCCAGCCATAATTCTTGATAACCACCTATGGACTGGCTACCATGTAATGTAAAGTGGGATAATACTCTATTATGTACTATTATAAACCTTAGCTAAAGCCATAGGCAACTTGTAGTCTGTCATGGTTACTACTAATTGTAATTTTTCTGCATGACCCCTGGCAGTTGGGTTAGCCCCTTGAGTCGTGGATCTGCCCAAGGTTTTTTTCCTAGATTTACTGAACATAAGGGAGTTTTTCCTTGCCCCTGTTGCTCTTGGGTGCTCCTGTGAAGCGCCACGAGACAATACTATTGTAAAAGGCGCTGTATAAATAAAACTGAATTGAATTGAATTGAATTCTGTTTTCTCTCCTTCACTATTCCCTTCTTTCTTCTCCTTCACATTGGAACTTTTGTTCCCCCAGTCTAGAAGTTTACTAGTGAACTAGTGAACCTCTCACTTTTTCTCTCTCTCCACCTCCATGTTTCTCTCTCCCTCGTCTCTATGACACACACACTGTACAGAGACCCATAATCACCTGCAGACCTGCTGGCCAACTTCCCACCATCTCCTGCAGCGAAAACCCCATCCCACCTCCACCCCACCAGCACTGCCACCAGCGTCTTGGCAAGCAGTCCTCCACAACCCTACAGACCCCTACTCTCGCATGGTCCTCCACAATCCCAGAGCCCCCCTGGCTTAGCCCCACAGATGCCAGGGCACGCAGCGATGGCCAGGCCCTGGTGGATGTTTGCAGATGCCTTTGGAACTCTAACTGCCATCTGTGCCTGTGGGCATTCGTGTCCCTCACACACACACATGGTACACATGCACACACATACTCACATAAACACACACCAGTCCTGGTCTAATCTCATTAGCCATGGCACAAAGAGGTACACACACACACACACACACACACACACACACACACACACACACACACACACACACACACACACAGAGACACACAGAGGTGCAGAGCTCCAGCCAGAGCTCAGCACACAGAGAGCCCCTGGGGCCATGGCACGGTATTATGGGATGGAACGAAACCTAGTTACGGGGTACAAATGCAGTTGTAAGGATCTGAGCATTAAACTGCAGTGGTTTTACGTGTTAGACTGGAATGAGAGAGAGGGGGATATATATACATACATACACACGTGTGTGTGTGTGTGTGTGTGTGTGTGTGTGTGTGTGTGTGTGTGTTTATGTGTGTGTGTGTGTATACAGGGAAAGAGGGGGAGGAAGGTAGTGGGAGAGAAAGAGAAAGAAAGAGGGAAGAGAAAAAGAAGAGGCCTAATCGTGAGATATTTGTATGAGACTTTGACGAGATAAAGAAAGGGTGAACAATGAGAGTGAGAGAGTGTATGGAA
>JAIFZK010000005.1:8125000-8130000 GCA_027481765.1 Tenualosa thibaudeaui
ATTGCTGGCATAAGCACATATACGCTGTGTGCTCATAAGGCTGGTCCACATGGCTTGCTTGATTAATGGTCTGGTTTGAGAAGCAAACCCCCCCTCCCAAACACACACACACACACACACACACACACACACACACACACACACACACACGCAGACACATACACACCATTAAAAACATCACAGACACAGACATGGCCAAGCAATGCTATTGTCTGGCTGTCTTCTCAAGCTGGTCAGAAGAGAGAAGAGAGAACAGGCAGCATCTGGACCAGTAGACTCTAAAAGCCATCTGCATCTATGTTGCAATCGCATCAACCAACTCCAGCAGCAGCACCACCACCAAAGAGCCATTTAGTGCAATGGCTTGGCCACCGCAATGGTGTTTGGAAAAATTGTCTCTCAATCGTTCATTGCAAAACATGCATCTGTATAATGCATTATGTGATTAGCAGTGAGAGGTTGATCATGTCCCGGTGCATTGTGGGGGATTTGTTTTTTCGCACACAGTAGATGAGGGAAGCGGAGAGGCCGAGATGTTTGACCCTCAGAGGGAGAGAAAGAGAGATGAGGCCAACGACACTGACAGAGCCACAGAAATGCAAACACACAAACACACATGTGGGTAATTATGTGCAGGAGACAACACATACACACACATACACACACACACACACACACACACACACACACACACACACACACACACACACATAAAATTTCAACACACATTAGACACACACAGACCACAGACTGGGCCCACAAATATGTGCAGTCTGGACACGGAAGGCTGTCATTACTGTCTGCAACAGGGAAGCTGGAAATGAAAGTGCCAATGTGGCCATGGCGCTAACAGAGCTGTGTATCTGTATTTGTGTGTGTGTGTGTGTGTGTTATTTAGACAGGGCTGTCTAACTAGGCAGATGCTATCAGACAGCAGACTGAGTCGTCGGCGCACTGATGAGAATGAGCTTTAATGAGCTCCAGTGAGTGGGCCAAGCGAGCGAGTGAGCGAGCAGCACTCCTCAGCCCTAAACAAGAGTTTCCCCCCATCCTCTGTAAACTAATCAGCAGACAAGCAAATTCATGTTTCAGAGCGGCTCACCTCCTCTAATGCCAACTCTTGCGTTTGCTTTGAGATCACTTTCAAAATCTGCATATCAGATGTCTAAATATCAGAGAATTTATGGGCTTGCTGAGCACAACAAACCTGAACTGTCTGGCAGCGGGTCTGAGGCGAGCGTTCAGAGGTCTGTTTATTCTTCCTGGCAGCTCGGAGATGCTGTGACCATAAAGAATCAGGGCCTGCTGGACCTGGCTAAGCTTTGTGTGTGTGTGTGTGTGTGTGTGCACGTGTGTGTGTGAGTGAGAGAGAGAGAGTGAATTGAGTTCAATTGTGTGTGCGTGTGTGAACACTGTGAACTCTGTGTGTGTGTGTGTGCGCGCACGCATGTGTGTGGGTGTGGGTGTGTGTGTGAGTGAGTAAGTGGGGACCGGTCTGGACTCCAGAAGAGTTAGAAGCTCCCCCTGAGCAGCCTGCGTCTGGCCAGGACTCCCACATATCTCAGCTCTGACGGCACACTTCCTCTGACCGTGAAAGACCCGCACTGGCGCCTGCACGGCCGCAGGACGCTTCTGCCAGTCCAGAGGCCCCTCTGCTGGGCTAACCTCAGCAGGCATGTGCCAGTCCAGGCATGGTAGCGTTACCCTCTACAATGCAATCTACCATTTCCCTATAAGTAATGGCATTAAAATCAATACAATTAATTTTGCTACTACTGTTTTCTCTGTGTCATGTATGCACACACACACACACACACACACACACACACACACACACACACACACACACACACACACATACACACACATACAAAATACGTGTTTCCAAACTGGATGCTGTCGTGGCCCTGTGCGTATGAGCACTGATACGAAGCCGCTCTCCTTTGGCTGACAGGCCTGCAGCGGCCAGTCCGGCATGTAAGAGACGCCATCTGATGATGGTGACCAGCACACCCCTCGTTGCCTCACACTTTCAGAAGCAGAAATGGACTAAGGGTGCCTGCCAAACACAATCACACAGAACGGAGGACTGTGTGTGTGTGTGTGTGTGTGTGTGTGGGTGGGGAGCTCAAAGCCTTCCAGGGTTTAAATGGTCTCAATGCAGCTCACCATATGCTGTAAAAACTATGAAGGTTACTCCAACCCCGCCATCCAAACCAGCTGAGTATATGTTTATTCTGAGGCCCCCAAAAAGCCATTGTCTCAGAAGGTTCCTGTGGGAACCTGCCTGGCAGGGCTGCCCTAGCTGGTGCCTGTTAGGAAAGGAGAAAGGGATGGGTCTCACTCACTGTTTGTCTCCAGTCAGACTGGGCTGCCCTGTCTGCTGCCTGTTTTGGAATTTGGAACCGAGACACGCACGGTCCTTACCGCTTGCCTCAAGCCAAACTCTCAAAAGCACACAGCCTGCTGTGAGTCGGACAAGATCTCAAGCGCAAATTACCAAGGTAAACACACACACACACACACACACACACACACACACACACACACACACACTCACACACACAGACATTCCTTCTCTCAAAAACAAGTACACGGACAAAATCACACAGTGTCCAGAAACTGAAGTAGGAATGGAGGCCAACACTTAAGCCCCAGAACCAGACGAAGGCTTTCCAAGTTACACTCTGTAGGAGACCTGTCCAAAAATCCCGTCCCAGTCTCTCGTGGTGGTGGTGGTGGAGGGGGGTCATGCAATAACAACTGGCTTTAGCCTGCACTGCGACCCAGACAGTTTCCCACCCTAATTAGCCCTAACAATGTGTGTGTGAGTGTGAGTGTGAGTGTGTGTGTGTGTGTGTGTGTGTGTGTATGTATGTGTGTGTGTGCCTAACACCCAGAGTGTTATCAATAAGAAAACATGGCAGAACAAAGGTGCTATGGGATGTGTTTGTACATGCTCTCTGTGTGTGTGTGTGTGTGTGTGTGTGTGTGTGTGTGTGTGTGTGTGTGGCTCTGAGGGAATGCCATGGCTTGCTTGCCTACTGGCGGACAGGAGGAATCGCTGAGACAGACAGAACGTTATTCCCCGTCCGTTAAACAAACAAGTGATCTGTTGTGTTCAGCGAGCCCGCAGCTCTCCTGCCTGTCAGTCAGTCAACCAGTCTGGGTGGGGAACAGACGTGTCTGCAGACACACGCCTTAAAGCAACGCTCCTGGGTCCTCTGCTGTTCCCATTATGATGTCATAATTGCTGCTCTTTTCTGTTGACACGCGATCCATCTCTGCCTATCACTCATTCCTTTCAAAATCTTTAACTCTCTCTCTCTCTCTCTCTCTCTCTCTGGTTTTAATAACAGTGAAGCATCAGGTGCCTGTCAGGAAGGGTGCCTCCCAGAGCTACGTGTCTTTCCAAGAAACAACACCATCTTTGAGACACACAAACACACAGACACAATTAGAATATAATAAAGGCATAAGTTTCCATGTATGTATGCATGTATGTGTGTGTGTGTGTGTGTGTGTGTGTGTGTGTGTGTGCCGTCAAGTGGGGACACAAATCAGTTGCCTCTAAATGAATGATGTATTCTTCACCGAGGGTTCGGAGACACAACATCCACACCTCTTTAAAGGAAAGTGTGAAGTGTGAAGAGGAGAGCGCAGCTCAGAGCAGGGACCGTGAGCACTGAGGGCTCTCTGTCCAAACCCAAGAGGACAGAGGAGAGACACCTGAATTGTTCAAAAAAAAAAAAACAGGGAAAAAGTGCTAAAAGTTTAAAACAACTTCCTCAACTTTCTTAGAGGACGAGACAGAAGTATCCCTTCTTCGACTCTATTGTTCGTCTACCTTGTCTTGCAAGCCGGTAATCAGCTCAGGTGAGATAGAGAACTGTGTTCGGCCCAAATTAGTATTCCCCATTGGCACAACGGATGGATGCTTCTGTGTGCTGGTTTGGTATAAATCAGGATAATTAGGCCGTAAATGTGGTGGTAAATGTCACTACCCCTCTGGCAAAAGGGTCCATAAGGACGACAGAACCGGAGGCTGTTATAAGAGAAAAAAAAAAGAAAAAAAAAAAAAGAAACGAGACTGTGACTCAGCATTTTTAAAGTGTCATTCCACTCCTCTGCATGCAGACGACTCCTTAACACTCCTGTAGAAGTGTGTGCGAGACCTTCACCCTGAGTCTGCAGCACATGCCAAAAAAGTGGAGAGAAGGAAAAAAAAAAGAGACAGAAAAAATTTAAAAATAAATAAATAAACTCCCTCAACTATAGTGTAACCACAGCCTTAATCTTTTTTACATCGATGAGTCTGGGTAATGAGCAAAGAGGTTTTTTGGCAGGCCTCCATCGGAGCATGTAGTGCGGGGGGATTAGCTCATTAGCGATATGCTAGCTCCCCCACACATCTTGTCAGTGCAGTTCGTCCGGAAAGCCATTCAGAATTTTTCAACAAAGTGTGACTTTCAAGGTGATGGTGGTGTTTAGATGCCATGATGTGTATATATGAGTGTGTGTGTGTGAGTGTTTGTGTATGTGTGTGTGTGTGTGTGTGTGATGATAAACCCGTGTCATTCCAGTGAGCCAAGAAATAGGGGTTGGTGTGGATGAGTGTAGGCTTGTGTGACTATCATGCTGTTTGTATTTATTTATTTATTTGATTGATTGATTTGGTTTTGATATGGTACAAATGTCAGGACTAATCCCCTATGACAAGGTCAGGAGCTGAGGGGGGTGAGGAGTGAGAACATCATAAATCACACAGGGCCCACTGCTGAGCACCACAGCAAGGACACTCGAGAATACAAACACAAAAACACTTGCTCATGTTTACACACACACACACACACACACACTGAAAGAAATATTTGCATTCCTCACACACTTACATATACAAACCTGCACACACTTACCCAACATAACGATTTGGCTACTTATACTAAGCCTTTCATTTTGTCAGCACATGGTTGAATGTCAGCACCAGTTAATTTCAAGTC
>JAIFZK010000005.1:8132500-8272500 GCA_027481765.1 Tenualosa thibaudeaui
GATGAGCTTAGGGCAATAGGCGGGATTGGTGTGTGTGTGTGTGTGTGTGTATGTGTGTGTGTGTGTGTGTGTGTGTGTGTGTGTGTGTGTCTGTCGGGGGGTGTTCGGAGCCTGTAGAAACATCAAACTGTAATGAGAAACAGGCCAGAAACGAGGGGGAAAAGAAAGGAAAGTGAAAGACTTAGTGGGAAGAGGGAGTGAATGAGAAAGAGAAAGAGAGAGAAAGAAAAGAAGAAAGACAGAGAAAGAAGAAGAGAGAGAATGAGACCATTAAAAAGTTAATGGACCTGTTAGCCCAACCGCAACAGCCTCTTTTGTCTGCATTTACACGACTTTGTTTCGTTTTTATGTTGTGTTTCTCAGTTCTTTCCTCTTCCCCACATCCACATCCACATCCCCTCCCCTCCCCTCCCCTCTGCTTCCCGCTCGCTCTCCCCGCCACATTGTTATGGCCTCAGATGTGGCGAGGGCATTCGGTTTCTGCGGATCGCCTGAGGGCTACGAACCCCAGTTAAAAACAGCCTCTTCATCTTCGGGCCCCTGGTCCTCGCCGACTGTGTCGAGGACGGGTATTTCCAACACTGCCCACCTCTCACACCCGACACACAGACAGACACATGGTGGGTGGGTGGTTGGGGGGGGGGCAACTGACCTGGCACCAACTGGGCACCCCCTGTGGAGGGGGTGTGTGTGTGTCTGTGTGCGTGTGTGTGTGCCTGTGTGTGTGTGTTTGTGGGCATTTCTTCCAACTATCCCACAAACCCCTGCTGCCGCGATCCAGCGAGCCAGATCTGATATGAAAATAGGAGAGTAGAGGGAAAAGCTCGGCAGGCCTTATAAGGGATTGTGCCTGAGCCCAGAAGGACTACAATAGAAGTCATGTAGGCAAGACAAAAAAAGAAAGAAAAAAAAAAGGAAATAAGGGAGCAAGGGAAAAGAGAAGGGATAAACCAAGAAGGAGAGAGTGAAAGAGAGAGAGTGGGGGAGAGAAAGAAGAGAAAGAAACATGCTGTGTCTGAGAGGTGGAGGAGAAACAAGATGGAGAAAGCCTCTGCAGACTAGAGACTCTTGTTACTCCACCGATATATTGTTCCCATCTGTAACAGTTGGAGTCAATTCTGCTTGTTTCTTTGAGAGCGAGAGGGGGGGGGGTGTCTTTGGAAGGAACAAGATGGAGATAAAAAACTCTCCTTCCTCACCATCAGACACCAGAACAATAGCGCAATAAAGCGATGGAGAGAGAGAGAGCGGAGGAGGAGAGGAGAAGAGCAGATCAGATGAGAGCAGAACAGCATTGTGTCTGATTCATGTGGCGACGCTGACATGGTTCATCAGTGTAGCGCATCTCCGCAGTCCATCTCTCTGGCTGGCCCCTAACAGCCTCCACTCAGCTAGCACACCAACTAAGTCTGAGTCATCGCTCGCAGACTGGTCTCTCTTTCTCTCTCTCTGTATGTGTATGTGTATGTGTGTGTGTGTGGGTGGGTGTGTGTGTGTGAGAGAGAGAGAGAAAGCAAATGTATCCAAGCCCATTTAAATGCATCTACAGTAGCTCATTCTGTGTTCATTTCTCTCCACTCATATGGCTAACTGTGATGACTGCCACTCCACTAAAAACTAGAAGCCCAGTCAGGCCAGTAAAGCATGCAAAGGTCAAGGAGCTCTATGTGTGTGTGTGTGTGTGTGTGTGTGTGTGTGTGTGTGTGTGTGTCTGTGTGTGTGTGTGCGCACACACAAAGATCAGACACACTTACACTACAATCTCTCTCCAGCCACACACACCTGGCACAAGTACAACAGCTGAACAACCTTGGCCTTACTCACAGCTCCCTGAACAACTGCAGCTGGCCTCTACAGAGATATCTGTGTGAATATTATGAGCTTTGTGTGTGGTGCGTGTGTGTGTGTGTAGGTGTGGGTGGCTGGCACTTGAGACCATGCAGAGGAAGTACAGACCTGGCGACGGGCAGAGGGGGATGTGATCCGCCACGGAGAAGCGAGATAATCTGATCAACATCAGTCCATGAGGCTCATTTGCTAACCAAGCCGTGCTCAAAGGAGAAAGTGTAGCCTAAACACTGGCAAGATCCGGTTACTTCACAAACTACCCCCTCCTCCTCCAAATCCTCAGGGGAAGAAGAGACAGTCATCTGATCCTTACGCACCTTTCACCATCTCTGCCCTCAGTCAAAACACACGTGTGAGCGCACACACACACACACACACACCTGCCATTAAAAGCTGGGGGCACCAGCAGTCTACACTAATTAAAGTCTGAGCTGCAGAAAGTCACCTTCCCTGCAAGAACGGTTTAGAATGTTTTTCATTTACTTTGTATAACTTGTCATGCACCATTTTAGCTTTAGCTTAGATGCATTCAGTTTAGATGCCTCCAGAAGAACTAATCTGTCTTAATCATTGTGTTTGTTTTATCGTGTTTATTTTCTAAACTCCTTCCTGTTTTAAAACCACTTCACTGATTCTTCAGGGAAAACAAACAGCCCAGATTGCTGTCAGTGAGTCCTACAGCACTGAACCAGAGCTGAACCACCAGTTTGTTTACCTGCCTCAGGTGTGTACTGTAGTTGTTGCTTTTTTTTTCTTCTTAACAACACAGGGAACAAATAAACAAACAACAAACAAACAAACAAACAAGCAAACGTACACACCAACAAGGGGGCAGTCTCATCATCTTAGTGCCAACGGGCACGATCGCCCACTGAGGCCTCGGCTGCCTGGGCACTGCCAAGCTGCCCATGCCATATGTGCCATGGTGTAGGCACAGGAGGCCTGGTTAACCAAAGGGGGTTAACCTGGAGTGACAGCTGAACAGTCACTGTCTCGTCTGCGCTATGGAGAATGCAGTCTGTGTTAGGCAGACGGCCTGGCTAACTGGATGAGTTTGTGCAAGAGATAGAGCTGAATGAGCAGTGCCTGAGCCATATATTTCCCAGAGCTCTGAAGTCTGCATTAGGCAGAATGTCAGGCTAACTGAGAGGAGGAATCTGAACCTGAGGAGGAACCTGAAGATACAGCTGGATAGTTATAAGAAGCTGCTTCCCTTAACAAAGCTCCATGCTATATGCACTGAAGTCTGGGTTAAAAGAGTTGGGACACTCACGCTAATTAGCTCATCTTAATTGACCTTTCACCAGAGTTTGAAAACACAAAAAATAGTGGCTTCTAGAGAAACATGCACACCATCCCTAACAACTATGAGCCATTATCATCTGCAGTGGTGGAATACTCTAAACCTGAAATTGAAGACAGGATGCACAGGCAATGGATCTAATAGCATGAACTACCACAGCAGAAGCACATGAATGAATCTGACCCTGTGCTGAACCTGAGTGGTGGCTGCTTTTTAAGTTGCCCGCACTGGAACACAAAAATGACCTCTCTCATATCTAAGAAACAGACCTTTCCATGGTCAGCTGTACTGAGGTCAGTGAAATTTTATCTCATCCCTGGCTGTTAAGGCCTAATGAGTGACACCGTAGCCCTCTCTCAGACAGCTTTGCTGACCCTTGCACTGATGATACTGATATAGTGTCCAGCTCAGGTGCTGACCTCTTCCCCGGTGTTGCGGAAGATTCAGAGTGTCCAGCAGCTTTCGGGGGCACATCCGTGCCAGTCAGGCCTGCACTGTGACACCTGTCGTCGCCTCAGCACCTTGGCCCATCTGTGTGATGATGCGTTGGCGTAGAATCGCAATGGGGCTGCACGGCTCTGACCTTGTGCTGTGCATTAATGCTCACAGCAACTCTCCTCCTCTCTGTTTGCGTGCGTGTGTTTGTGTGTGTGTGTGTGTTTGTGTTTGTGTGTGTGTGTGTGTGGGTGCGTGTGTGTGTGTGTCTGTGTGGGAGCTCACAGATGGGGCCTAAATAAAAGAGGGTCAGTCTGCGTGTGTGGGTACATCAGTGGAGGTGACAACCTCCAAAACCATTTTCCCCCCACTCTCCATCCTGACAGAGAGAGAATTGCATTGAGGGTCAGAGCGACATGCCTTATTAAATGAGACTGAGAAAAAGAGAGAGTAGGCGAGGGAGAGAGAGAGAGAGAGAGAGAAAGAAAAAGAGAGAGAGAATAATTTCACGTCCAGTCTTCCTCAGACTCTGGTGATGGGATTTGGAGGAGGAGGGGGAGGAGGCGGAGGAAGAGGATCGGAATGAAAGCCGACACATCCAATTAGAACAATGGCAAAGTGGGTTTTGCACAGCCATTGGACAGCAAGGGAAGGAGGGGAAGAAGGTGAAGGGGCACTGCCAAGGCAGTGCCAGGCAAAGCCAGGAGGTACAGAGTGGGCTAGTGAGGGGAAGCACTTTATTAGCCACCATATGAAACATTATCACACGCTATTAGGAAGACATCAGAATTCATTAGGGTGATGTCTGTGGGTGGACACCCCACCCTGCCAACCCCCAACCCACCCCACCACCCCACCATCAGAGCCCATTCCAACAGAGACGCAACGAGGACAGGGAAGACAGGAAGTAAGCAATCCTTCAGTGTGGAGGAGAAGATAGCATCTCCAAGCGTTCCTCAAGGAACAATGCGTTCAATCAAGCCTTATCTCCCAAGCACAGAGTATTAGGTTGATGAGAGAACACCAGGCTGAGATGAAGCCATTGAGAGTGGATGAAAACAGAGTCCCTATTGAGTGCAGGGTTGAATAGACTATAGCTTTGCATATGCTGAAAAACTCTGAAAAGCCATTTCAACAAAGAGAGAACAGTGGAACGGCACTGACAGTTAAACAGTGGAACGTATTGAAATAATGACATTTTATTTGATTTAATATACCAATCAAACTTCAATGATTTAATGACATTTTTGCCTGTTGAACACAACAAAGTGTAAAAATGACAAAATCTCAATAGTCAATAAGCAAGGCACAAGTGAACTGAGAATATTGACATACCAAGAGCCATTACAGCCTGACTGAATCCATGAAAAACCACTTGATGTGAAAATGTACCTGGAAATTGGCTGTGAAGCTGTCTAACACATTAGCTCTTTTATCTGTGCACATGTTTTCAGATTGCTGTGATGTCTGGCTTTGTTAAGCTTCCTGTGGAAGTGCATGGCTTAAAAGAAGCTGCCAAAACTAATATCCTGGGAAAACCTAACGCCCGCTTTCCCGATCAGCGGCAGAATCTTAGATATCATTTCCCTTGTGGATTGAGCCACAAAAAGTAAATTTTTCATTTCATTTAACAAATTATCAAAGGATGTTTTCCAGACTCAAATTCCAAAGTCAACCCTATTCCAAGACCATCATCTTCAGGTCCTACATTCATGGGCTTCACCACATCAAACCACAAACACAAAGAATCTCATTATGCTCTCTCTCTCTCTTTCTCTCTCTCTCTCTCTCTCTCTCTCTCTCTCTCTCTCTCTCTCTACCTATCTGCCTCCTAGAAGCTTTTATCCAATTTTCTAAACTTGTCCATTTCTACCATAATGTACATTGTGATCCCAGCTCCCTTCGTCAGCTTTGTACTATAAATGAGATCGATCAAGCTTGGCACTGGGCCAGTTGTCCACTTTGAATGACAGCTTACAAGTCTATTTCTGGAAACAAATTCAAAGGATGTTCTCTCTCCTGTTCTTCCTGTTCTCTCTCTCTCTCTCTCTCTCTCTCTCTCTCTCTCTCTCTCTCTCAATGTATCTATCTATCATAGTAAAGCTTAAATTGTTCAGAAAATCATGCAATTGAGTTTGTCTCTCATGGAATTGTTATTAGGTTAGGTTTGATTTCTCTCATTGTATATAAAACATACACAACACATCAATATATCTAAGTAATATGGAGAGCCTCCAAAGAGCTACCAAAACACAAAACCAGCATGCACTCTTATTTACCTTGAGTGCATTAGAGCCCTTGCATTTACAGGCCTGCAGTGTCAGGTTAAAGGCACAACAAAAGCCTCCCTCTGCCTGTGCACTGGTGCAACAGCAGATCAATAAAGCCAGTGGCATAACTGATAAGAATTTCTTATGAATTTCAAACGCACTCTCTATGGTGCCAGCATGGGCCGCGGAACTCCAAGAGAATACAGAAAAGCCGATAGTCAGGAAGCCAGCAGCAAGCGGCGGGCAGCGAGTGGCGGGCAAAGAGCAGCGAGCGACTCAACAGTGGCTACATTATTAAATCGCATTCTAATATGATCCTGTTTCTGCCATTGTGGACGTCATGACTTCCTTGAAGCCAGCCAGTCTCCAGATATCTCCTGTTTAGGCCTGTTTAGCTGTAACAAACAGATCACTGTGTTTTTTCTAAATGAATAAAATTAATCATCTGTTTACAATGAGGAGAAATAAAAATGAGAGAGAGAGAAAGAGAGAGAGAGAGAGTGAGTGGCAGTGAAAACCAACGCGAGCCTGTTTCTTTCACATGTTTAATCTTTCCGAGCGGAGCATAGAGGACATGGATGTGGGAAGTGAGGCTCGTCTGATGTGGCTCACCAGTCCTAATGACACTTCACTCCACATCAGCGGAGACCGCAGTGTTCTCGCTGACCCCCCCCCCCCCCCCCTGCCTCGGCCCATTGGCTCCAAGACCTCCCTCTCCCCCAGAGTAGGCTGGGAGCCTGTCTCACTCCCCCCCCCCCTGCGTCTCACATGGGGCCCCGAACCCCGCCTTGCCCAGTGCATCGCCTCGGCACTCCAGTCTGCGGCTTCAGACGCACCAGACTCCCAAGACTCCACTGCCTCCAGCCAACATCCACACACGCACACTCAGTGGGGAAAGCTGCCTTCTTAGGATTAAGTTAACAAAAAAATACCTTTTCTGTAGGAGTTTAATAGTACATGTTAACATGAATGCTTTCAAGTACTTGTTTCTGAGAAAATACTCCTTATATATTTAAAGAAAGAAGTAAAATGTTGAATTTTATCATCACAGCTTATACACCAGACTCATTCATTTATTGACTCATTAAATTGCTGTCAAGCCAGAACCTTTCAAGATGATAACAGTCAAAGCCATTGTCTATATCAGCAAACAAAGTACTTATGAGAGAAAGTACACATAACTGCAATTTAAGGAAATAAGTCGCTTTTTATGATGTGTCAAGTGCAACAAGCCTTCAACAAGCAGAATGAATTCACCTTGTGAGGTTAAGTCCAATTACGGCTAAATGCATAAATATAAATGTAAATGTACCGCAGTCAACAGTAATTTGTTGAAAAAAAGTGTCAGAAAGTGGCTGAAAAAAATGGCTCTGCCAATAGCATGAGACAAAAGTGTTGGTGGCTGTGGTGGCTGTGGTGGCTGTGGTGGCGGATGGGTGGAGGAGGAGTGTATTTGGAGGCAAGTGCGGTGCGGTGCGGTGCTGTAGGAGATGCGGAGCTGGGGAGAGGCACAGGTTGGCTGGCACAGGCGCAGGGGTCCTGGGGGGTGGTGGGGGGAGCAGGAATATTAGCACAAAAATGCCTAATCAGGTCTTCAGGCAGAATATGCCGATCCCCGCACAATCCAACGCTGATTGGAATGTGTGTGTGTGTGTGTGTGTGTGTGTGTGCATATGTGTGCATGTGTGTTGTGTCTGTCCTGTTTTGAAAATTAAACCACATCAAATAACGGAGCATTTGGGATTCAAAGCACGGCTGAGAAAGAGAGAGCAACAGAGAGAGAGAGAGAGAGAGAAGGATAAGGGGATGAGGAAAACAGGAAAAAAAAAGAGTAAATGGGACAAGAAGGAGAAGAGAGTGTGAGAATTCTGGAAAGACAGAGAGCGAAATAAAACATGGAGGAAAAGTGACCAAGGAATAGAGGGGATGGGCACAGCAAGGGGGTATGGAGATGGAAAGAGCAAAGGAGTGGAAGAGAGAGAGGGAGGGAGAAAAAGAGAGAAATCACAGAGAGGATGAAGGGAGAAAGAAGGAGGGAACAAGAGTGAGAGTGAGCAATGCCTCTGAATGTCCTTAATGAGATCACTGTGGGGTAGTCAGTGTAATGGTAATGTACTGCAGCAGCATGACAGCGAGCGATAGAGGAGAGAGGGGAAGAGAGCGGGAGAAGGAGGGGGGAGGGGGAAGCGGAAGAGAGAAAGAGAGAGAGAGAGAGAGGGTGACAGAAACAGAAAGGCAGAAAACATGGAGGGAGAGAGCAAAACAGAAAGGCAGAAAAAGAGAGTGAGAAGGGAGTGAGAGCAAAAACAGAGTGAAGCATGGAAAGAGAGAGAGAGAGCAGATGGACAGCTGGCTGTGCAGGCCTCCACTCCGCTCTGCTCACACACTGACAGGCGTAGGCAGAGACACACGACAACACTGCTGTGTGTGTGCATGTGTGTGTGTGTGTGTGTTTGTGTGTGTGTCGGGAGGTGGGGTGTACTGACAGTGCTGAGGGGAAGAACTCTATGAGGAGATGGGGAGGTGGGAGGGAGGGGTGTGAGGGTGGGTTTGGGAGGGAATGGGGGAGAGGGAGAGGAGGAGAGAGTGGGAGAGAGGGGGAGAGGGAGAGATGGGGGAGATGTGAAGAGTCTGGTCTGAATGGATCAGCAGGAGTTTGCTATCTTCTGCTCAACTTGGCCCTTTAACAGTGGATACCTCCTCCGGTGCTGGAGCAGCCAAAACTGGGCCAGTGCTCTGCGCTCTGTGTTCTGTAAACCCCAACCCCAACCACCCCCCCCCCGTCGGCTCTCCACACAACCACTCCTGGCTACACACACACACACACACACACACACCACCACCACCTAACCACCAATTAACAGGGTTAAGCGGCTAGCAGTGGTGGGTTAACCACAGGGTCACTCTGGTGAAGGTCATCTGGGAGTCCTATTGAGTCCCAATACCAGGCCCCAAAATTAGGCCAGCCTCCAAAGCCCCAGCTAAGGAGCACAGACCTAAAACATAAGCCTCAGTGCACATGCACCCAAAAATTGACATGCACATACACACACTCACACACACATACGCACACACAAACGTAAAACAAAAATGTTGAGAAAACATGGATTCTGTGTGCGTGTGTGTGTGTTCTCTAAGCTTGACAGAGACAGAAGCTCAGTCCTCTATTTTCAGCTTACAAAAGCAAAAAATGGGAGTTACGTGCATCTTGTATTTCCAGTAATGTGGTGAATTGGAATGGCTATAACAGAACCTGCAATCAGTCTCTAACGTAGCTCCCGGCCATGGAACAGCAGACAAACAATAATACGCCTCAAGCACTAAGTACCCCATTTGCGATTGACGTCAGCCATGTTGAGGAGGCATGCTCTGTCTACTATTTATATATTTATTTATTTTCCTGAGACATGAGGAGCCTGGTTTTAAAACAAAGCAAAAGCAAAACAATTAGCTAATTACAACCTAAAAAGATGCTTTCATAATGATAGCAATTTTAGTTTTGTCACTCTCTCTCAATAAACAAGTGCCTGTATCAATACAGACACAGCAAGAGATACTTAAGTTTGTCCTGTTGTGTAAACAATTACTTACATATATATATACACATAATTATAACCTGAATCCTACTTCAGTCCAGCCAAAGGCCCATCAATGGAGCACTACAAAGATTACTTAAGTGTAGTATAGTATGATATGGTATAGCATAACCCTAACCCTAACCCTAACCCTAACTACAATATAGCGTGCTTAAAAGGAAAGGGAAAAACTAAAGTTCTAAATGGTAGCTATCATATTGTTCTAATCAGCTACCATCTATCTCTTACCAAGCTGCTAATATGAATTCTCCTTCAGTGGGCCTGAAATTAAAGCAGTCTTGTTCACCCCCCACCCCCCCCCCCCCCACACACACACACACGCACACATGAACACACATGTATGCACACACACATGCACACACACACACACACACTCTCAAACTTACTCAGGCTGCCTCTGCCTCTGGCTTTGCCAATTTGCCACCTCTCCAGGAGCAGCCTGTTACTGGCAGCAGGTAAATTGATGTTGAATTGGCTGGTGTACAGTAACATGATTAGGGAAGATTGCTGGTAATCTTGCACAAAAAGAGAGACAGGGGGTTGGTCTACATGGGGGGTGGGCGGTGGCGGTGGGGGTGGGGGTGGGGGTGTAGGAGTAGGGGTGTGTGCGATGGGTATGTGGGTAGTGGGGATTGGGGGTTACGTCCAGGGACCAATACTGGAGGCAATCATGGCAGCGATCATTTTATGATAATATTCTGTCTTTTCCAGAGAGAGAAATTATCAGTTTCATTTAATTTTGCTTATTTATTTATCCCCCCCCCCCTTAAATTCTCACAGTGGGCATTACAATTAACTGTGTCCAGGCAAGGGAAAAAGCACTTGCTTATCAAGTAAAGCAAATAGAAGGTATAACCTCAATCATAATGTGTATGTCTGATTTGTTTACGTCATTTGCAGAAAGTAATAGAACTGTACCTTTCCAATTAGAGGGGGTGGATTGATGATAATTCAACATGAAATGAGGACGAGAGATGGAAATTGCTTTGGAACACATTGCCCTCCATAGTCTCGCCTAACTCTGGCTTAATTGTGTAATGTGTTGCTGTTCTGAAATGCTGTCAGTCAAATCTTTAATTTCCAACCCGGCGTATAATACCCTAAGCTGTGTCTTCACAAAGGTGAAAATGGACGATGAGGTTTAACAAAGAAAAATTGTCAACATCATTTTCTGCTTTCCGGCGGAATAATCATCCGACTGTCAACATGAGAATGTACAACGCTGTAAAAATAATGAAGTAAACCACAGCGAGAAGGTTGCAGACATGGAAGATCTATAACATTAGAAGTGACATTTTCCAAAGTAGTTCACCGATTTGAGTCGCTCCTTGACAGCACGATTCACATAGGGAGACTACTCCAGAGAAAATGGCAACGGGATGAGAAATCAATGCCTTTATCACCCTCTATGCCCTTGATAAGAGGAAGCCAGCGCTCCTGACAAGCCTTTCTGTTGTCTGCTTTTGCAAAGCTGACAGTCAACATCTGGGTGCAAGGTGTGACCGTATGTGTGTGTGTGTGTGTGTGGGAGAGAGAGAGAGTGTGTGTGTTAGTTGCTGTGTGTAATTGTTTGTGTGTGTGAGTGTCTGCATGTACGTCATGTGTGTGAGTGTGTGAGTGTGTGTGTGTGTGTGTGTTTGTGGGACAGGTTGTGGAACCCCATGCTGTGTGGAGCAGGACAGAGCCCTAAGGGACAGGATGGAACACTATTGAACTGTTGCCATGTGGCTCAGCTGTTGCTAGGGATACCATCCTGCATGCTGGTTCGCTGTTCTGGACACAGAGGGATTCGTGGTAATACCAGTTCTCATATGTTTCCCCCCACATGGCCTCTCTCACTCTCTCTCACACACACACACACTCTTTCTCTCCTCTGATGAAACCACAGATTTCTCTCTCTGTAGTTCCCACAACACATCTAAGGGAGAGTCATGGTGAACATAATGACATTTACATTTACATTTACATTTTATCCAACTTTCATCCAAAGCGACTTACAAAAGAGGCACAAGCGACACAAGAGACACAAGCACACATACAAACACACACGCACACACTCAAAATGTGTTCTGTAGCCCTCATGCACGCCAGTACTGATCCTGCTCTGTCCCAGAGCTGTACTTACCATCTGGGCCTTGAGCCTGACCATGCCTGTCATGCCTGCTGCGCTCGCTGTGGTCATAATGCGCATGATAAATCGGGCAATGCCCAGGCAGACCGGCCACATCTGGCCAGAGTACTCATGCATGCGCTCAAGGCCATGTCCTGGAAGTCTGTGTGTGTGTGTGTGTGTGTGTGTGTGTGTGTGTGTGTGTGTGTGTGTGTGTGTGTGTGTGTGTGTGTGTTTGTTTGTGAGTCTGGGCCTTTGTGTACCTGTGTGTTTTTGTGTGTTTGTGTGTAGGCCATGTCCTGGATGACAGCAGGGACAAGAGGAGAGGAGAGGAGGAGGAGGAAGAGGAGGAGGAGAAGGAGGAGAGAGGGGATGGCAGGTAAGAGGAGTGACGGTAGCAGCTGTTGCTGCTACCCTTTCATGTCGCCAGCTCCTTTATGTGCAACCGTCAGCTGTGGTCCAAACACACACACACACACACACACACACACACACACACTTCCTTCTGGTGTCGCAGAGATGATGTCAGCGGCGACCCCGTGTGGGACAGGCGCCCAGGAACCTAGTTAACCAGTTCAACGGTGCATTTGTCCAATTAACGACTTGTGCTCGAGCCCAGGAGGGACGCACCTGAACCAGCCCCTTTCAAACGGGTGCAGTGGGACCGGCTGGGAATATGTCTGTGTCTGTGTGTGTGTGTGTCTGTGTGTGTGTCTTTGTCTGTGTCCACAGTAGCACAGAAGCTCCCACACAAACAAAATGTTGATTAGCTACAGGAGCATGATGGAATGAATCAATTATTTGTGAAAGCAGAGTGTCCATGTGTGTATATTTCTCTCTCTCTCTCTCTCTCTCTCTCTCTCTCTCTCTCTCTCTCTCTCTGTGTGTGTGTGTGTTTGTGTGCATGTGTGTGTGTGTGTGTGTGTGTGTGTGTTTGTATATGTGTTTGTTAGGAACAGGGCAGGTTTACTTTTTGATATATGTGGAGGAGATTTCTTTTCAGATGACCCAAGGAACTGTCTCTGTGGAACTGTCTTTGTGGAACTGTCTTTGTGGAACTGTCTCTGTGGTATCTTCTGGCTTGTTTTCTCCTGAGTGAAAATGAGTGAAAAGCTGTGCAAGTTCCAGCCCAAGGGACCCACCACTTTTCCTGAATGCCACACATTATTATCAGTGACATCATGTATCCACTGCAGCCTTGCAGAACCATTGACATAATTATTGCCATTACTAGCATAACCCTCTTTACTATGCTATTCCTGCTATTGCTAATCTGTTGGAGTTAGTGGATTAATGCAAAGAGTAAAAGGCCAACATCTCATCATCAAGCTGTTGGTGATACAGACTTAAGCAGGCAGTCATGGAGGCCAGTATCATCACTGGAAGCCATAAGGATCTGTGACAGCATATTATATGGGTGTGGATTTGAGTTCATAGTCCTAGTATTGCCAGTAGTCACAGGGTAACTATGCTATTAATCTCTTACAGGGATCAATTTTAACATTCAATTTTACATTGGGGTCCTCCCCCCCACCCCTTCTCTGCATGGAATCAAAGGGAGAGATTCCCCCTGGGTCCCTTCTTCACGCTTAATGCACCCCCCCCCCCCCATCCCTGGTGAAGCCCCCGTTCCCACTCGTGAAATTCCCGCTTAAGCAGCAAATGAATCTCAACCTCACGCCAATCCGAGCTGGCATGACGCAATCCTCTTCTAATCCCAGCAACGCTCCCCCCCTCCACCAAATCTTTTGGACTTATGGCCCTCGAGCTTGTCGTTTGGCACTGTTCAGTATGAAAATACAATCTGTAATTACACCACAGTGAATTTGCTTCTCCCTTCTCAGTGGGTAGGTAGGCCAGTAATTCCCTGTCAGATCATCTGAGGACTATAAAAAAAACGTGAAAAGCGTAAGGTAATATCAAGACATTTCTTTCATTTGTTTTTCTTATCTTCTAAGATGGCGCAGCGCTGGGAGGCACTTTCTTGAGAGAAACAGAGAGAAGTCGGAGGAGGCGGAGGAGGAAGAGAAGGACCATCGACGCGGCTGGCACACCTCGGTCACCACGGTTTCTGCTGAGGCGCACATGTGCATTCCGCTCTGCTCCGTCCGCCCCGCAATCAATCACTGCCTCGAGCCGTGCCGCCCGGGAAAGGCCAGTGATTTTCTTCCCTTGATGAAGCTCTCCGTCTTTGGTCTCTGGACCCTGTGCACTCACAGCAGGGGGAATTCAAGCCCTGAGGATCCTGCCGACTACGGCAACAGTGGAGAAAAAAACAAAACAAAAGAAAATGTCTCTCACACCCTAACAATCTCTGGGTCAGTGGGATCCGTTAAAAAACAGAAAGAGAAAAAAGAAAAGAAAAGCAACTGAGTGCTTGATTGTGCCATCAGAGCCAGACTGAAATACACACACACACACATAGCTAAGAGGAGACAGACGTCACATCTAGTGTCTCATTATCGCCTGACTTGTGTGAAGCATGAAGGCTGTTGTGATGAAGGCTGGGAAGTGATGTCAAAATAATTTGTACATGTGTAATTTTATGACACTGCAAAAACACTGCTGTTTTTTTTTTAACAAGTCAGCATTCCTTCAATCCTCACCTCCAATCTACCATGATGTAAAAAGAACGCAAGCAGTGACTGCTGTGCAGTGAGAGGCAGCGTCTTCCGTCCTCTGTCTCAGAGACAAGACAGAAACAGCAGGAGCAGCTGTTCAAGGAGAGGGAGAGAGATAGACTGGAGACAAGGAGTAGGGTTGAGGAGGCTGAGGAATAAGTGCATTTGTGTGTGTGTGTGTGTGTGTGTGTTTGGGAGGGGTGGTGTTGGAGGGTGAGGGGATCTTTGGGAAAGCAGCCAATCCAATTAGAGGCAGCGGTGCAGGCCTGGCTTCTTCAGCTGAGCTAAATTCACATTTCAACAGTCTCTTCTTCTCCTTCTCCCACTATCCCCCTCTTCTTCTCTCCATTTTGGTCTTTCCCTCTCTCTTTCTCTCATGACTGTTTACTCTCTCTTCTTCCTTCTCCACTTTTCTTCCTTCTCCTTTTCTTTTTTTCAACCCTCTCTTTTTTCTGCTTCTGTTTCATCCCCACTCCTCCCTCCATATGCATCTGTCCCCTCTTTCCTCCCCTCACACACACACACACACACACACACACACACACACACTAACCCTCTCTAACAGGGATGACATAGTGGGGGAGGGGGAGGACAGAACCAAATGGCTGCAAAGAATGGGGCTTCAGTGGTTGGGGCTGCATTTGGCTTGGTGGTGTCACCTCTGGTGCATCAAATCCTGTAAACTACACCCCTGCACCATCTTTTCCCCCCAAACATGCACACACACACACACACACACACACACACACACACACACACACACACACACACACACACACACACACACACACACACACACACACACACACACACACAGATCGTGGTGACACGCCTTCCCGCGATGCACAACCTGGCACTGGCTTATCGACACACGGCAGAGGGACGAGGCACAGACACTATGGTTTTGTCACACACACACACACACACACACACACACACACACACACACACACACACACACACACACACACACAGTGATTCTTACACATACATGCATTTCCATCAGCAGAAATACATCCTCTGCTCAGAATATACCCAAATGCATGTGTGTATGCGTACACATGGGCACACACACACACACACACACACAGACACAAACACACACACACATATACAAGGTCTGACAACTCCTCTCAAAAACACACAAACCCTTACAGAGCAAGTCTCCTCGCCTTCCCCATCCGCCCGCCACCCATGGAGAGAGAGAGCCTAAGCTAATAAGCCTGGAGCCAGTTACAGCAGTACACAACAGCAGGTGCTGTACCATGCATCCGAATTGCCACTCTCACACACACACACACACACACACACACACACACACACACATATACGTGCACATAACGCACACTAGCACACAGAAACACAAGCACACAGCAGGCTGACGTTAGTCCTCCCCCATGCAATCGTAACTGTGGTTACAACCACAGGATTTGAGCCTGGCTTTTTCGGCAAGACTCATCCCACATGGATTTTCCTCTCTGATGGCTATGACGGCGTAAACACATGTGTGTATGTGTCTTTCTGTCTGTGTGTGTTTGTGTTTGCGTGAGTGTTCGTGTGTGTGTGTGTGTGTGTGTGTGTGTGTGTGTGTGTGTGTATGGTGAGTAGCGGCACAGCACTGATACTTTCTGCCTAATTCAATTTAACCACATGGAACAAAAAAATTGAAAAAAGCGATGAATTATTAAGTGGCTGAAAAACATGGGGGATTACACAGGCTGGATCCCTCTGATGCCACTTCCTGATTACGCCAGCCGCACATTCAATTAGGAATGAATTCATCAGTAAGCAAAAATCACCCCCTGCTCAACGCAGCGCGGAAGGAGAAGAAGGCAAACATGGAGCTCTACAGAAATATGGTGCTAATATTCTCCCTTTCTTCTACTGTCTTCCTTCCACTTTCTATCCATTTCCTTCTATCCATCTCTCTCTCTCTCTCTCTCTCTCTCTCTCTCACACACACACACACACACACACACATCTATCAGGACAGTGGTGGAACAGCTGTTCTATGCAGGGGGCTGAACAAAGGGGGAAGTGTGTCCCTTTCCCCAGTAATGATGAAGGTAACAGGTATCCTCTTCCCCTCTTCCCTGCGTGCCTTTACGCCCAGCAGCGCCCATTTGTCCCAGTCTCTGGAGGGTCAGCTGTTGTTTATTCAGCAGGGTGTGTGTGTGTGTGTGTGTGTGTGTGTATGTGTGTGTGTGTGTGTGTGTGTGTGTATGTGTGTGTGTGTGTGTACTAGTGGGGCACAGCACTGGAGACCTCTGTACATCTGACACAGGTCCTGCCTGTCACCCTAGACACTCATGACAGCCTTACCCTGGCTCCCTGTCAGTCTTCAACACCCCCCCCCCCCCATCTCGACCCATCACCCCCTCAGGGCACCAGGGGTGCAGGGGTGTGTGTGTTGGGGGTGGGGGTGGGGGTGGGGTGATTGGGCAGTCGAGAAGGCAAGGCGGCAGACAGCTGCTAACAACCCCAACCCCCCCTCCCCCCCCACACATAACACATACATACACACACACACACACATACACACACACACACACTCCTGCAGCTGTCACAGGTGCCCCCATGTCACATGATCAGGCCCGAACAGTGAAAGCCCAGTCACACCATTAGTCTAATGGCTCCAGCAGAGCCGGGCCTGTAGCACTGAGCTACTCCATTAGCACAATGCCAAACACAACAGATACGCTGTGCAGAAAATGAGTGACAGAAACAGACTCACAAAATTCCAACCTGGACTCTTCCATCACTAAAAAGGCCACAATGGATGGATGGATGGATGGATAGATGGATAGATGGATAGATGGATGGATGATTGAAAAAGGAGAGGAATGGAAGGATGGCTCACAGATTAAAAATAATTCCGCTGATGATGCAGCACAATTCTCTGTCATCTGCCCATTCTATTTTTCCTTCCTTTAATCAGCTCAGAGGGAGAGAGATGAAGAGGAGGGGAGAGGCAAGCTGAGCTCCAACTGACAGGCTGACATCCAGGAGGTCAGCTCCCTTGTGCTTGTGCTAACGCTAGTGGTACCAAACACACCTCAGACAAGGCTCAGTCTGACACTGAAACGATCTCCACTGGGAAAATAACCACCGCCACCGTCACACCTCAAAACATTAACTAGATTTCATAGAAAAAAATACACCATTCATGCGTTTTGATTGAGCACTGCAGAGCGTTGTGGAGTTTCCAGCACAAAGGGCGTCAATTTCAACCTGCGGAGGAAAGGGCCTCTATGCTGTAATTGCCTTTGGGAAAGGTGCTCTTTATGCAAGCCTCTCCATAGCTCTTCCCATGCACACTACCTAGTAAATGCAGTGTAATTAACAGCTTGATACTGCTCTTACTCAATGGCCAGACCCAGGACAGAGTCAAGGATCTCTCTCTCTCTTTCTCTCTTTGTCTCTCTTTTTTTTTCTCTCTCTCTCCCACACACACACACACACAAACACACACACACACACAGAGGGCCTTCCTGAAAAGGTGCCCATTAAAGTTGATGGGTGAGAGCAGGGTTAGCTGTGAGCAGCAGGGGTAGCAGTGGTGTGGTAGACAGGTATACGCTAGCCACTGCTCATAATTGCCCCCAGCCTTCATAGAAAGAGGGAGTGAGAGAAAGAGAGAGAGAGAGAGATGGCCTGGTCTGCCCTATTCAATATGCAGACAGGAGAGAAGCTGCTATACATATGCAGCCACAACGCACCTAAGCAAAGCCTGCCAAATACCTCTGCATTCATGTCTGTATAAAACCACTGGACTGTAGTTTGTGCATTAGCAATGAAGTGTCTCTAGTCTTGTAGGGCAGCCTTGGTCTCCTGAAGGACTGTCACGGGACAACATTTCCACAGACTTCACATGAAAGTTGTGTGAAATGGTAGATGTAGTTCACAGTGGTTTTGGTACTGGGCGACTTCATGAATTCACAAAGAGATTCTGGTGTTGGTGGGGCGGTGTGTGTTTGGGGGGGGGGGGGGCATGAAAGTGATGCAGAAGAGAATTAACCAAGTGTCGACATTTAAACTGACCTTCTTCAGACGTCCACTCTTGGTGCCCACGAAGGCCACGCAGTAGCCATTGTAGATGTAGGAGGTGACGGCGGTCATGCGGTCGCGGCTCTCCGTGTAGAGCGTGTGTCCTGTCACCAGCTGGGAGCCGCCCAGGGGCTGGTTGATGTCCAGACCACAGAAGGAGTCATCAATGGGCACAGGCTGCAGACACATGAAGATAAGGAGTGGAGGAGGAGGGGACGGAAGAGAGGAGAGGAGAGGAGGAGAAGAGTGTAGAGGAGAAGGGAAGAGAAGCAAAAGAGATAGAAGAGAGAAAAGGAGAGGAGGGGAAGGGAAGGGAAGCAAAGGGAGGAGAAGGTTATTTCACGCTGAGTCCATTCTGAAATGAGACCATTTCAAAGTTCATTGTTTGCAGGTTGATGGAGCCTGACAGTGCTGACTCTTTCAAATCAGTGTCTCACTTTCTGCACTACACAGGACTGAATTAACTACACACTAAGAGTTTATTTGTTAGTTTTATATGAATATTATAAAATACATTTATATTACAGGAGCTCTATAGCAGGCTCCTACTCCTACTCCTACATTACCAGCTCTTGCGTGACTGTTTCATCTATTGAGTCTCTGAACTACCAATGGCCTTAGCTAACCCTGCGGCAGAACCTGCAGACATCAACATGCACACACAGGTTTACTCACACACAAACACACACACACACACACACACACACACACACACACACACACATTCTGGTTACAGACAGTGACACAAACATGGTAGGCTAAGCACAGAAATTTGAGCCAAACACAATCTCGCCATACAATCTCTCTTACAAACCACAGCCCTCTCAAAAACTCCTTCTAAGATGACACCACAAAGGACACACAGCAACATAGTCTAACACAGACACACACACACACACACACACACACACACTTTAAAATGCACATCCCCTCATCTAACTACACATCCATCTACACACACACACACATCCACAAACACACACATGCACACACACACACACACACACACACACACACACACACACACACACACACACACACACACACACAGACAGAATAAGTACCGAGGATTGGGCCTGTAAACATTTACTATCTAATTGGAGGATTTGCAAGCCGTTTGTCATGTCACAGGGTGGAGCGGCCGGTTGCCCATAACTCCTCATTTTATAAAGAATGAGTCGAGGGATCGCTTTGCCAGACGGCCTGCCGGTCTGCCTGCCTGCACAAATAAAAAAAGCCCCACAGTGGCGGTGGTGGTGACAACGTGGTGCTGATTCAGGTCATCACTGTCTGTGACTGCAGCTGGCCTCAAAGTGTCACCAGGAGTAGAAGCGATTGCAAGACCCCCACTCCCTGATAGTGAGATGGGAAAGGAGGAGGAGGCAGCAGAGAGAGAGAGATGGAAGGGTGATCTGGGCCAAGGTTGGCCCGTATATGGGCCAGATCCACACTCTAGTCAGATCTGATCTGCACTGTCTGCAGCCACACATCTTGGATCAGCTTGGCATTTTATCTTGGGATGGTTTCCAGTGGAGGCAGGGAAGAACAATCGAGAGATACAGAGGAAAGAGAACAGAGAAAGAGAGAGAGAGAGAGAGGGTGGGGAGAGAGATAGATAGAGAGAGAGAGATAAAAAGCAGAGGCAGGAGGACAAAAAAATGATCCTGAAACGGCAGACGTAAGCACAGCGTCGGCACATCAACAACACCTCACTGGAGAGGCCGCGTCTCGGTGGCAGTGATGGCAGCCCAAGGTCGTAAAGTCCTTTATGGCTGCCAGAGAAGACGGCAATAACGGCTTCGGTAGCGCAGCCTGCCAACTCCACCGCCAGACTGTGCTGTGTCGCACCGCACCACGTCGCGTCGCGTCAGGCATCAGGCTGAGACGCGTATTTCCTCCTCATTTTCCAGCCGTCCAAAAATAGCTGCCAAGAGCCCTAGAGCGCTTCGTCGGGGCCTCCGCCACACTGGGGCCCACCACAGGAAGTGAGCGCTACCTGGGAGTGAGCAAGAAAATGCCGTTTCCACTGTTTACATGACTGGAGAGAAAGAGAGAGAGAGAGCAAGATGTAGAGTGTGAGAGAGAGAATGAAACAGAGACAGAGTTTGAAGAGAGGAAATTTGAGAGGCCAAAAACGCTGTTCATATAATTGAAGCATATTTGCATTTTCACCCAGTCAGGGTATCGTGGGGATCTGTGACACGACACAGGCGTGGATCGGGTTGCTGAACCCCAGCACCGCGGGCGAGCAAAACACTCACGTGCACTTAAGACTTGTTACCCGAAAGAGACACCACACAACTCCTCGTCCGGACGGACTGGAAAAAAAATGCACGGGGGCCGAGGCCAAGCAGCTGTTCTGCTTGTTAGTCTGCGAATGTAATTTGGCCCATTTGGTTGTGATTAGAGCGTCGAGTGTTTAGATGATGTGTGTTGCGCAGAAGATGGGAATCGCAGAGATTGCTGATGCTCCAGGGGTAGACCTGAGCTCCCGAGGGCGAGTCTGCCGGTCTCTTCCAGATAAATCGCTTCCGCGTATTAGTGTGGGTTATATAATTTCAAAGAGACTGTGGAAAATTTGATCACATTAAATTATAGATGTAGGATTTATCAACCCACCCCCCCCCCCCCCGCCCCTCCTTCCCTGCCACCACCTGAATGCATTCCTGCATTCACTGTAACAGTGTGCCGTGCTCTTTCACAGAGTGCTCATGTGATTTATTTGATGCAGCCACATCGTGTGAGTCCCGCGGCTCGGGGGAGAAGGTGCTAAAGCTGATTTCATTTTATTTGCAAGCTGCTGACTAAAACGCCTTTCATTCGACATGCCGCAACCCAGGCTCAGCTCCACGCTGCTCTCTGCCCCACTCTGATTGCTGGGAGCGAGCGAGTGGATGACCGGAAAAACAGACGGACGAAGAACTCTGAGGGACCCGAGCAAAAAGCTGAGATGTATTTATTTTATGAGAGTCAGGGGGCTGTTTGAAGTGCATACACACACAAACACACATTTTCCCTCTCTTTCTCTATCTCTATCTCTCTCTTGCACACACACACACACACACACACAAATAACCATGACCATGCTCATCTACCCTGTCCTGTGATGTGCACCATGGAACACAGATGTGCATCAGGAAGGTATCTGTGACTGGCAGAGCTCTGATCAATATCATCCTCTTTAGCTCAAACATACACACATACACACATATACACAGTCATCAGCATGGATGAATGCAGAGCAATGCAGAGGGAGAGAAGAGAGACAGAGATCAAAGACAGAGAGAGAGAGAGAGAGAGAGAGAGAGACAGAGGGAGAGATACACAGCATGGGAAAAGCAAATACATGAGTAAAGAGAAATAGGGATGGAGAGGTAGAAAGCAATAGGAAAGAGACAGAAAGACAAGGAGACAAGGAAAGAGAGAGAACGTGAAAAGAAAAAACTACAAAAGGGAAAAGGAGAGAGAAAACGGAGAAGGAAAAGGGATGGAGAAGCAGACAGAATAATGAGGAGGAATGTGAAAGAAAGAGAGACAGAGAGAGAGAGAGAGAGAGAGAAAGACAGGAGAGAGTAAGATTCCACCTGCAGTCTTGCACACCAAGAGCCCAGAGCTGGGCTGTGAGCAACTGGAGTGATGCAGATGTGCAGAGGCACTCATCCACAGGTAACTGGAATCTCAAAGTCAGGCGCAACACTACCAAGCAGGTATATGTGTGTGTGTGTGTGAGTCAGAGTGTGAGAGTGTGTAAGAGTGTGTGTAGTGTGTAGTGAATCCTTGTACAGTATTTCTGTATGCATGGATGAACAGATGTGCCTTATGTATGGATGGAGGACTGTGGTGCATGTATGTATGTACAGTATATGCACTATATGCACGTATGTATGTATGTGTGTAGGTATGCATGGATGCATGGATGGAGGTTGTATGTGTGTGTGTGTGTGTGTGTGTGTGTGAATATGTTGTACATTGGCTAGAAAAATGTGTGTGTGTGCGTGGATGGAGGTTGTGTGTGTGTGAATATGTTGAGCATTGGCTAGAAAAATGTGTGTGTGTGTGGATGGAGGTTGTGTGTTTGTGAATATGTTGTGCATTGGCTAGAAAAATGTGTGTGTGTGTGTGTGTGTGTGTGTGTATGGACTGAGAAACAGAAGACGTTTTTCGACTCGCTTCACGTCACGTCACTGTAGACAGTAACAACAGAGATGTAGCAGCTGCAGAACAAAAGGGCCGGCCTCGCATCTGCAGTCTTGCGAAACTGTCACGAGCAGAGAGCCGGAAACCCACGCCAAACATCTGCATCTGGACTGTATCTGTGTGTGTGTGTGTGTGAGAGAGAGAGTGTTAGAGAGAGAGAGAGAGAGAGAGAGAGAGAGAGACTCCAGTGTGTTGTTTTCCTACTGTATTTTAGGCCCAAATGTTTATTTTCTCATTCTGTTTAATGTCATGGGTGTGGAGCATTTCTTTTTAAGGGCTATTTTTCTAACTCCCACTAACGTGTAACATTAAAGGCGGATACAATCTTTCCATCTCGGTAAGAAAGGTCCCTGTGTCGATACAAATGGCTGCCGTCGTGTTATGCATGAATGTGTGGGCTGCAGTCTCGCTAACCTTTCCATGTTAATCTGCAAAGCTCTGCCCACGTAATCCATTAAAAGCTATCGATCTATTGAGTCACTATTGACCAAGGCACTTTTTACATAATGCATCTTCTTATCTGCGCCACTTGGCCATGATCCAACCCTGGCCGAGAGCAAAGGAAGAAAGATTAGAGAGAGAGAGAGAGAGAAAGGTAGAAACGAAAGGCCAGAGAGAGATTTCAAAAGTCTAAAAAGGTAGCATTAATGAGACTCAAGTGCAGAAAAAGGAAGAGAACAAAGAAAAAGAAAAAGAAAAAAAAGATGAAAAAAAAAACGTGCATGGGAGGTTTGGTTCGTTTCCAAGCCTGGTACTACATTGTACTGATGGTGTTGCTGAGGGAAACTAGTGGTCTCTCTGGGGGAATAAAGGGAAGCTGATGGTGTTGAATCCCGGTGGGAAGCAGAGGCTGGGTGTGCCATTGTGTAGCCTCCAGCATGATCATGTTCTCCTGTCACCTGCTTCTCACCTCTGACACCAGCGCTAATGGAGGATGCGCTGATCTTAATAAAAAAGGTCAATGGAATTCCCACAAGGGGGATTAGAGGAAAAAGAAAAGCTCTTGGAATTATCCGGAAAGAAGGAAACATCTTCACAGGCCAGGATCTTCTCCTTCATCTCCCCCCGCCGCCCCCTTTCCTCCCCACCAAACCCTTGTGTGCTGTGCGTTAAAACACACACACATACACACACACACTCAGAATTGCACAGCTCACGAGGAGTAGCTATATTTAGGTTATGATGAGCTCACACACTCACACACAAACTTCAATATGCACAGAGTAGCACACAGACACACATAGATGACCACACACATTAATATGTATAAACACTGGGCATGAAGACAAATACACAAAAACGAACATGAATGCATGCACAAATATACACACATACACACACACATACACACAGACACATGTACACACACACACCACATACATCCTCTCATTAGTGTTCATAATTTCCCTTTTGAATTGATATTAGCAATTAAGGAACAAAGGCACTGAGGACGGGTGCCTGTGGGAGCGAGGGAGGGAGAGAGAGAGGGAGAAGGGGAAGGAGGGAGGGAGGGAGAGACTACAGACACAGCACATGGCAGGTGGCCAGCTATGCATAGGTATGGAGATCACATCACACACACTCTCATCTCCTCCTAGCGTATTCCAGCTCCTCTCTAAGTGATCACTCCCATTCACTTCTTCATAGATACAGCATGTCTCTCAATCTGTCTCTCTGTCTCTCATACTCGTTCTTTCTCTGTGTGTTTCTTTCTCTTCATTTCTTCCACTCTTTCCATTTCCTCCTCCCTCCCTCTCTCTCTCTCTCTCTCTCTCTCTCTTGCGCTCTCTCTCCGTCCCTCCCTCCCCTTCCCCCTCTGCCTGACTAGGAAACCTGTGTTTATTTGGACTGCACTGAGGGAGAATATTATCACTTTGATGGTTGCCAAGAAAAATAAATCCCTCTTATTTAGGGATATCTCCCATTCTGATAGACTTTCATGTGGCTGTCCCCTTCCGAGGCGTGAAGCAAACCAATTAACAATAATTACTCGGAGTGTGAGAAAAATTTGATAGATGAACGTATGACCTAGCGACGACTCAAACGCATTCATCTCTTCTTTCTGTTTGCGATTTCCAACAGGGGAACTCCAGTCTCCCCCTATCTCTTGTTTTCTTTGGGCGACCACTGAGAGTTATTTCTTTTTAATTCACTGTAGTAATGTTACAACTTACAAGTATAAGCAGAGGAAAAAAAGCTGCACTTGAGACCCTCTGGTCTTAAAAGAAACATTCATAGAGTTGTTGACCTAAACTCTACTGCCCCCCTGTACCTTGCCGCTGTGACAGAACCCCATACCCAGACAGAGGAGTTATAAATCTTGTCGTCATGGAGAGCCGTGCTGAGTGATTCATTGCACTAAAGAAAACATTAATAAATGGCTGCCTGAGATGTTCCAGAGCCCAACATATGTTTACATTAAAACAAACTCAAACAGGGTAAATATAGGGCTAACGTTGCTGAGTGACCTCACTCTGCCGACTACATGTGTATTGCTTGGCAGCCGCTTATTCCCTGATTGCGCTTCAAAAAGTGCAGCTGTGAAACTGATTTAGAAAATACTGAATTCCACAGTTACATTTACATTTAGCAGTGCGCTTCATCCAAAATGACTCCAAATGCTGCATAGACATACATTCTCATCAGTGCATGTAGTCCCTGAGGGGTCATTAAACCCTTGGTGTATTCTTGCTCCGCTAATTCAGTTATGGTAATACTAGCTGAGCTATGGGTCCAGTCACTGTCGCCATGGTAAATGGACTGCATTTGCAGCGCTTTTATTTTTGTTCCTACTCCTCTGAGCACTCAAAGCGCTTTACAGATTAATTCCTCCCATTCACACAAACACATTCATTCAGTGCTGGAACCACCACTATGGTTGCCAACCAGCACATCAGGAGCAGGGTTTGGGTTCAGGACTCTTCTACCTTCTCAGCCCCTGTCACCGTGTTCAGGTGTAGAGTGCACCTACTATTAGGACTATTCCATAGCCGATACAAGCCTGCTCGTTAAATGCTACACTGATATGATTCTATCCCCACTGAAAGTTTGGGCCTAATACCATCTAAAAATAGGGCCCGGTTTGCTGGTGTTTCCCTGTAGGCTTTGGGAACACTCATTGGGCTTTGGGTACACTCAGTAATCATGCTGATGGTACAGCTGTACAAACGGTGCCTAATGTGCACTCTGGTGACTTGGCATAGTAGCCTCCATCATCAGTGTATAAGCGTGTGTGTGTATGTGAGTGTGTGTGTGTGTGAAAGGGTGAACAAATTGCATGAAAAGGTAAAGCACTTTTGATGCAATTTGTTCACCCTTTCACAGAAGAAGAGAAGAAAAGTGCATATATCTGCATATATCATATGTCTTTTACAATGTACCATTTAATGTGTGTGTGTGTCTGTGTGTGTATGTGTGTATGTGTTTGTGTGTGTGTGCTCGTGTGTGTGTTTAGACTCACCGCTTTGGTGCAGGGCACGTCCTTCCCCAGCAGCCAGTTGAGTTCCAGGTTGCCCTCACCCTGGTAGCAGGACTGCAGACGCTCCTTGATGCGAGCGTTGATGTCACGGATGCTGAAGACGCACAGCGCCGAGTCATCAGGCGGACGGTGGTACTGCTTCTGGCCCTTGGAGAAGACGGTGAAGAGCACGTCGTCCTGCGTGCTGATGTTGAGCGAGGCAGCTAGCACGCGTCCCGGCTTGGCCAGGTACGCAGCCTGCAGGAGCCGGTACTCTACGCCGTTCCGCACGCAGCCTATGGGAAGCGAGACGTAGGAGTGGAACTTGCGGTCGTCCTTGCAGAGCCGTACGATGCGCGAGGTGTAGAAGAGGTCGGCCGAAGAGCCGCTGGGAGACATGTTGCTCTCCGTCTCGGGCTGCACCGTCAGAAAGTAGACGAAGTTACCGCTGGCAAAGCCGTAGATGTAATAGATGTCGAAGTGCGAGACAAGCGCCAGCGTGTCCGATGGGATCTTGATAAGCGACGAGACAAAGTCTGTGTGCAGCTCGTAGTCCAGCATAGCCGACGACTCGGGGTCACGTGGCAGCTTACGGCTGGAGATGGTCGGGAAGTAGTCCTGCTTGCCGTCCACCGCCGTGCCAATGAACAGGGTGGCATCCTCACCCTTGGAGGGCACGATGACGCCGTACATGGTGCCCGTCTGGTTGATGCTGGACATGTAGTGCTCCTTCTTGTGCGACGGCTCGACCAGGATGAAGAGGTCGTCCAGGCGGAGAAGCTTGCACACGCCCTGGTAGAGGCTACCGCAGGCCAGCAGGCGGTTCTGCTTGTAGTCGATGAGAAGCAGCTTGTTGACGTTGTTGGTGGAGACCAGCGGCTCGGAGCAGGGCTGTACGATCAGCGGCGGATAACAGGCCTTGTTGTCGTCCTCAGGGCCCGTGTCGTGGGACACCAGCAGTGTCAGGTTCCCCGAGAGCTTGTAGACACGGTTGACGGCACCGATGTAGACCGCGCCGGTCGTCTGGTGCACCGTCAGGTGGTTGAAGGTCCATTCCCGCCGCTCGGGGTGGAAGCTGGTGAAAGTCATCATCTGCCCGCTCGCCATCTCTACCAGGGTCACGACCACCAAGAGCCAAACCTTTGGGCGCAACACAGCACCTAGTTTGGGGCTGTGTGGTGGAAAAGTCCTCTGGGCTTGCCTCTGGCCCTCCATCTCTCACTGGGGCCAGGTAGGGGACAGGTGACTAGACAAAGCAGGGGGTGAAGGAGGGGATGAGGAGGAGGAGGAGAAGATTACCTCCGTCTGGGGAACTCTGGAACTGGCGTCTCTGGTGAGGAGTTGGGGTGTTGGTTTGTTTGTAGGTGGGTTTGTGTTCTTTTTTTTTTTTTCTATTTCCAGCCTTCACTAGGGTCTTCACATGTTTCTGAAAGAGACAGAAATGGACAGGAGGGGAAAATAAATTAGCAAATGTGCATCAAGAATCACACTTTTAGTTTAGGAAGAAAAGCAGATAAAAGACTCTGTGGGAGAGATGTATAGAGCCAACTCGCCATTCACACGAGAGAGAGAGAGTGTGTGTGAGTGAGAGAGAGAGAGGAAAGTGAGACAGAGACCACACCACTTGCAGTGTTTGACAAAGGTGTCCCTTGCTGTGATGGAGGGCTATTGAGGATAAGGATGCAGACAGAGACAACAGCAGGAAGGGCTTTATTAAGGTGCCATTGCAAAGGGAGCTGCTGAGCTGGATTCCACAATGGAGAAAAGAGCTGGGTGCGCTCACTGCAGCTCCCACTCATATTAGCATAGCCTGAGTCACGCCGTGCCGCACTGGTGACTAACCACTGACCATCGCCTGCTGCTCAAAGCACTCCAAGTTAACCAAACACACACACACACACACACACACACACAAAGACAGTACATGGCATTAAAGCAACAGTGAGTCACCCTTATCACCATTTTCAGTTTCATAAACATCAGTTTTCGATCAATTTACACTAACAATCTATATATGTATGCAACTTTTCCTATTCTCCTTCTTCTTCTTCTTCTTCTTCTTCTTATTATTATTCTTATTATTATTATTTAATGGTTGGGTCAAATAAAGCAAAATGCATGGCTTTTCTTTGCAGCCACCAGCACATGACCTCAGTTCACCCTCGCTGGGCTGAGTTTCTCAGTTATTTGGAGGGGGTGGAATAGTACATCAAGCAAAGTGTGCGATTCATGTAGCGTCAACTGCAGACATCTCTCCGCCACCGCACCATAAATCAAAAAACGAGGGGGCCGCCTCCTTCAAGGGCCTTTTCCCTTCTCCCGGGGAGTTAATTATCTCATTCACTGCTGGGGAGGCCTGCTTCTTATTATAGGAACAAAGTGCCAACAAATTGGGCACCACTGCCTTGCACCCCTTCTTTTCACACCCTGCTCTTTAAAGGCAACCACACTCTTTTAATTACGTTCTCCAATTTTGCCCCCCCACCCCCACCCATCCCCTCCTCCCACCCATCCCCTCCTCCCACCATCCCCCAACCCACACCCACGCCACCCCCCCCCCCCACACCACCTACCCCACCCCCCACTCCCTCCCCATCTGACTCAATCAAATCCTGGAGGAATTAATCATAGGCGTCAGGGCAATCATTCCTAAACCAATCAGGCTGCCATTAGTGATCCAAGCCCGCCTGTCCAAGCGCATCTGCTGAATTTGTATTCTTCTTCCTTTCAATTTGGCATGCATACATAATCAGTGCCCAGCAACGCAAGAGGCTAACAAGTGTAGACAATGGCACTGCATCCGAAGATCAAATATAATTAAGCATGGCCATTCAACAAGGGTAATTACAAAGGAACAGAGAGAGGAAGGTGCATCAGATGCAGGCACACACACACACATTTAGATGTTACACACTCGTACACAACACAAGGATATTAACACACAAACACACGCACACATGCACAACACTGGGGTTATCAAAACAAAATATTCTTTTTTTTTTTTCTTTTATTTGCATGCGTGTGAAACAGCTGCATGGCCAGACCCAGTGTTCGCATATTTTTTGCATGCTACACTGCTGCGGTGGTGCAGGCCTCAAAACTACCACATCCATCCTCCCAGAGCACTAGCTCTGTCTCAATGAATCCTGCTTTATGGAGCCCTTCTTTTCATCCGGGGGTCTCTCGAGCCATTTGGACCCCTTGTCTGTAATCAAGCAAGCCCTTCACGTTGGCGTTAACAGGGCCGGGGCTTTTCACTGAGCCCCTGGGCACATTGATCTCACAGAATACGGGCCGGTGCCTCTGGGCCTCTGGGGCACAGGAGTGTGGCATGTGTGTGTGTGTGTATGAGTGTGCCTGCATGTGTGTGTGTGTGTGTGTGTGTAAGTGTGTGTGCCATAGGAAGACATCACAGGGGAGGCTTCAGATCCCCACACCAATATATTAGCATGGCCATAAAGGGAGCTATAAAGTCTGGGGCAGGAGCAAGGAGGCACGAGTAGGGAGCAGCAGAGCTTAAGAGCCGGGGTAGGAGAAAAGGCCAAGAGGCTGCCCTTCACACGCCTCTCTTTGTTTGAGTTCTCTCACTCTCTCTCTATCTCTCTCTCTCTCCCTCTTTTTCTCTGTCCCTCAGTAGTAATAATACTCCTGCTGAGCAAGCGCTTCTGTCAGCACCCCACCTCCACCATGAGAGACACACACACACACATACACACACTTGTACAAACACACACACACCTGATACACACAGACACATATGGCAATCAACACACACAAGCATAAACACCCACCATCACAACACATGAAATACACACACACATATACACACAAAATATGCACACAAATATAGACAAAAATAGGCACACACACACATGCATGCACACACACACTCCTTAGCCCCCTACAGCCGTTTGCCCTTCGGGGGCTCCAAGAGATCAAGCCCCTTCAAGCCTTCTCCCCTCTATAAAGTCTTTTCTCCCCATCTTTTTTATGTTCTCTACGGCTCTTTGCTTTTTTTCTTCTACCCTTTCTTGTACACTTGCTTTCAGTCTTCTTTCCCTCTCTCTCTCTCTCTCTCTCTCTCATTTCTTCCAGGAACACGCTGCTTTTCTTGTCGAAACGACAGGCGCGCATGTGAGGGGGGCGTCACAGTGTAAATAATTCTTCAAAGGTTTCCCCGTATGGCTTTCGGGAACATGAGCAATGGCTGCTTTGCTTATGTTGTTTCACCTTTTTGTTTTTTTTCCCTTTTCTGTTCCCGAACCGCTTGACAACATTTCTTCTTATTATGCTTGGCTGGGGGTTTCAATAGAGGAGAGCCATTCTCTTCTCGTGACTCTAATGGTCCTCTTTCTCTCTTTTCCCGGCAATCAATCTTTTCTCCTTTTCATTTTCTTCTCCCTCTTTGAGAGTACGTGGCAATGGTCATCCATTACCATATCAACGTTAGCACCTGTGACTCACTCTCACATCAGACCTCATCCAATGGTGTGAATAGAGCGATTGAGCTTGGCTGTTGGGTCTGCGCAGTTATTTGTAATGGTGAGACAATGCTGCCATTTTAGTGGGTGCTACTCTCAGGGTGCTTCTGGAAATAAGCAGTGGAACAACAGCTACATCCAAAGACAAACTGCCCTTTCAGAGTTATCTAATGCACTCCACAAGGCTTTCTGTTGATTTCTTCAGAGTCAGACGTGATTTGTTGACATGCTACAGCTGCATTTGTGGCAGCAGAGGCAAAATGATATACTGCACTGGCACATCGACAATGTCAGCAACTGGGAATTATATCACGCATGCTTGAGAGGGGAAGGAAACACACAAACAAAACCCCACATGTAGGCCACTATACCAAGCTCAAGGCTCTCTTTCACATTCTTGTCTGAAAATGTTTTCCTTCTACCACAAGCTATTATATATATATATTATATTATATATATATATATACACACACACACACACACACACAGGGCAAGACGCGTTAAAAGCAGTCTAAACAACACTTATGGTATATGCTTATTTTTAAGTGTGAAAAAAGAAAAGAAAATTTACTTGAACTTACTCTAATTAGTTTTATCAGTCAAGTGTATATTGAGAGCAGGGTTACATTAAATTGTTACTTTGTACCCTGAATTGTTTAACCTTGATGAAAAGACTTAATCTCATGGTTGTAACACAGCTAATCATGTTTTGTTGACCTTGAGAGGAGAACAAGTGTGATTGGTGTCCCAAATCTAGTTAATCTGACATGACTTGTAATAAACACAGAGGGTTTTCTTGGCGCAGGATCCTCCTTCCAAATGCCCTGGCAGAGAAATGAACCGTGTATGCTAAGATTTCATAGTGAATGCCACCTAATTTGCCATGACTATCACGATCAACAGTGATAGTGAGGCAGCAAGTCATGACATCACTGAGTCATATCCAAAACAGTAACATCAATGAACAAGAACAATACAATAACAGGAAGCCACTGCATTCCAGTGTTCACAGAGATGGTCATTATAGTGGAATGAAACAAAGTTGTTGTTTTTCATAATGAGCAGTATAGCGTAGGAAACCACATGTTAGTGCAAAATGTCAGCCACATAAACCAAGTGAGAACCCTACTGGCTGCCTCTGCGACGCTCCACTCCATCAGCTGATCTGCCGTCTGTGCCGCCTTCCCTGCCTGCCTGCATCCTGGAGCTGAGCTGAGCGGGCTGGCAGTGCCTCTAGTTGTTTGGTTTTAGCACAAATGCCAGAGCTGCACACTGGCACAGAGGCGGCGTGGCAGCCGTAGATAATCTCAGCCCATGCCCACATGACACAGAGAGAAAGAGTGTTTGTGTGTGTGTGTGTGTGTGTGTGTGTGTGTGTGTGTGTGTGTGTGTGTGTGAGTGAAAAGAAAAAAGTCCAAAAGAAAAAAAACAAGTGGGCTACCACAGGCTCTTGGAACAGAACTGCTGCCAATGAAGATGCTGCAGTTGCACAACAAACTAACAGCACAACAGCGGGAGGTTGCTAGGACTGAAGCCGCCCAGCTCTGGCTCCAGAGGTGGGACTGTGTCAGCAGAGAGTTGCCCTACTCCAAAGCTTCATCACTGGGGAATTGAGTGGCAGAGTCCCCCCTTCCGTGTGCCTCCTCACCCTGTATTTTTTCCCCCAGTCCTTCCATAAGCTCCTTTACAATGAAGCAAATTTTGTTTGATCTCTTAAATTCATATTTACAGCTATTGTATTGCCTAAGATAAAGAACATAAACCCCAATCCTATTATGCCGTAAAATCCTATTAATTGTTGTGGCGTGAGAGAGAGAATGATACATCAGAATTTCATGCGGCATATTAATCTTCCGTCCTCCAAAACACAGATTGATCTTGAGCCTGTCATTTTAACAGTTGAAATTAATCTAACACAAAGCACTCCAGTGAGCCCAAACATGTGGAAAAAGACAAACATGTTTGCGGAAATCATAAAATCTAAATGAGTGGAAATGAATCGAATAAACTCAAATTTGCAAATCGGCTATAAAAACTCTCTCACTCCCACTGTCTCTCTTCACCCCATCCTTTTGTTGTCATTGTTTGCGAGGTAAAAATAGACAGTGTAATCTTCCTCGAGGCAAGTTCTTTTCTGTGGGAGCGCGTATGAGAAACGATTAGCAGGGAGAGGTTAGTCCATTAGTCTTTATTTCTCCATTGACATTCTCCGTGGAGATAATGAGAGGCTTTCCGCGCCGGCTGGCTCCGAGGAGTGATATTTATAAGTTCTTTTGTCTCAGCTGGAGCTTCGCCTGCCACAGTAATGGCAGAGTCTCTCCCCCCTTTTTTTTTTTCCTTTTGCACCAGCCAACCCCACAAGTCTGTTTCCAAAGCTGAGCACATCCACTACACCCCAGCCTCCTTCCTTACATTCCAACCCCCGCCCCCCACACCAGGAAATGACATGTTGTGAAGAAGGAATGGATTACACCCTCAGTGACTGACCACACAGCTTCCTGACACTCAGGCTCTGCTGCACTTCATTCTCTTCCAATGAGGTGTTGAAGTGAGGTCATGTGCCCTTATAATCAGTGGCAGTGGCAGTGTCCCTCAGAGAAAGGTAAGTCAGAAAGTAAGGGATAGATACTGACTTCTATGATAGAGTCACGGTGGTGTCATATACATGTGGCCGGCAAGAGCAATTATCCTCCCTTCTGGTACTTGGTACTTCACATGGAAGGATATATCTGTCCCCAGACTCTGGTAGTCCTGTGGCCTTAGCAATTATATATCACTGCAGTTATTACTGGGAGTCAAAAGTCAAAAGTCAACAAAAAGTCAACTTGCGTCAAAAAACTTGAACCTTCTCATAAAAAGTCAAACAGGGAGACTGAAGGAGCCTTGTCTAGCTTCTCAGGGCTGACAGTCACATTCATACAGGAACACTTATCCATACACATTGAGATTCATCATTCATGGATTTCACAGCACAAGAGGTGGCTCTTCAGATTGATGTGATGAATGGGGGCCCTAGGGGGCCAATCCTGAGGGTGACCATCCTTGATCTTTTTTTCCCATGCAACTTAGTTACTTAGCATAAGAGACAGGTTTATTGCAAGTTTTGAACAAGTATCTCCAAATCAGGAGCCATTGGCTGATGCTCCATGAACAGTGAGAGTTGTTTACCTCTCAGAGGCTCAAAGCAGGTCAAGGGCGGTGGTAGCAAAGTGGTTAAGAAACCTTTCTAGCATGCTAGGAGCCTGGAAATTGTGGGTCTGAATCCCAGTTACCACCATTGCTTCCTTGAGCAAGGCACTAAGTTGCTCTAGGGGAGACTGGCCCTGTATTAATTGATAGTTGATGAATGTAAGATGCTTTGAATAAAAGCATCTCATAAATGTAAATGTTTCTCCTATGCAAATAAGCTTCAGGTTTTTTACCCTTGAATCGTCTTACTTCACACGCAGGGGAAAAAGAATTAAAACAAGAAAGGGATTTGAAAATACAATCATTTTGTGTGTGTGTGTGTGTGTGTATCTGTGTCTATGGTGTTTTTCTTTAAGGATTTCAGAAATTGGATACACCATCGAGTAAGAAATTGGGTACACCAATTCCACATTTTTCATTATTTATCTCTCAAACAGCCCAGCAGGGCTTTAAGCTCCAGTATCTCTGTTGGTTAATTTGCCTTATTAAATGACCACCATAACTCATGTACCAGGGGCAATTCTAGAAGCCATCAGAGCCCTTGCAATGTTTTATGGGTTTTTAGATTCATTACCTCAACCTTACCAGCGCGCTCTCTGTAACACCCTATCAGGCCACGCTCACAGCACTAAAGGTGCTAGGGTGACCTGGCCACTGACGCAGTGCCCCTACACTTCCACCTTCCTCCTGAAACCTGCCTGTAGACGGACGCTAACCTCACCACCCCCACTGCCCCAGCTCTACCGCCATCCCCTAGGGCGCTGGGTGTCAAGTGGTTCCCAAGTCAGCTCTTCTGTGTTTTATCTGTGGCTATTAATATGATTTCATTTCAGGTCTTTCAAATGGGTAATAAGAGGCTAACAGGCTAGGTGCTACTGACTTAAGCTATGAGGGAAAGAGGGGTGGGCAGGGCTGTATGTGTGGGTGTTTGAGGTTATGTAGCCGTGGTGACTTTAGTAGCTTAGTTTTTTGTTTTGTTTTGTTTATTCTTTTTGCTAGTGCGTAGCAATGTCCTAGCGGTCAAGCCCACCATAGGAAGCTAGCGGAGTAAGCCACTGATGCTGCAACACACTTTTGTTAAGCTCCGCTAGTATTATTACTTTTACTTTCTCTTTCTTTTGTGCCAAATTGCTGCAAGCTTCCAAAACAAAGGGAAAAAATCTTGTCTGGCGGAGGCATATCAAAGTACATTAAATCCCTCACACACAGCAATGACTGACACACAAAAAAATGCATGTCAACATGACATAAGTATTAGCAGGCTTCAGCAACCCTTATCCCTGAATGCAAACAAGGGCACGTGGATATAATCTCCTCCATTCCAACACACACACACACACAGAGAGAGACATACACACACCCTTCAGCAGAGACCCACTGTGGCACCCTGCCTCTTCCACACACTTCATCTATGCTTAAATACGCACTGTGAGCGGCAGGCACCTCAAATACCTTATGACATTCACACACTCCCAGGGAGGGATTAGAATATTATTGTTATTCTAATGTGCTTTGTTCCTCCGCCCACAACCAACACCCCCTCTGTGCATGAACGAACACATACACAGTGGCTCACACAGACACATACACAGTGGCAAAAGCACACAAACACACGCACACATACACACACACACACACACAAATGCATACAAGCATACATACAGGATACACATACATATATACAGTACATACATACACATACCCATACAAACTATACAGAAAAGACACCCACATTCATACAGCAGATACAATCACACATCCATGCTGCATACACACATCTGCACACATGCATATCTATACTGAAAAACACACACATTCACTCACACACACATACACAAGCTTCAGCAGGAGTCCTCATTCACATACTAACCACAAACTCACATTTTCACACACACACTAATTTTGCATTTCCTCTCTCAGTACATCCTACAGCCTCCTACGTTTTGCCACAAACTTACTACCAGTGAGTGAGTACAGACTGGGTTGTTTCCCGTGCTCTTAGACCCTTCCGAGGTGTCTGAGGAGATCAGCAGTGCAACAGGCTGTGCTTCCTGACAACCCCCGAGGCTCATCAGGGATGTCTGTTTGGCTCAAAGCTGCTTTCTATTAGGCCTGATTTCCATACATCTAAATAGGAAGGGAAGAGTGCAACAGTGCATGGAGAGGAGGAGGGGGCCTCCCCTGAGACAAGCCCAAAGGAAAACAGTGTGTGTCACTGGGGACTTCACTGGGGAATCACACTTGTCTCTTCCACTCTACTGATATGGATTGAATTAGTGACCTTGGTTGACACCACACACACTTTGTTTCTCCTTTTCCTCAATCGGAAAGCAAAATATAGGTGCTTGGTATGTACATACCACATAATCCTGGTTCTATGACAATCGATTTTACACAGGGAGGCATAGGCCTACATGGAGGAGCAATGGTGTTGGCTTAGCTTAACGATAATGATGCACAGCTCCCTGCCTGCGCTCATTTCCCACGATTTGAACTCAAATAGGTAAGAACACAAAAAGAACTCATCTCATCCACATTAAAAGACATTATCTCACCAAACAATAGCACTCTGCAAAATAAAACTGTGCATTCTACCTAGGCAGAAAACAAATTAATATCTATAATAATTCAAAATAAATAATCCAAGCATGTAATCAGAAGTGTGGGGTATAGCAGCATGCTCTCTATAGCACAGATACTGCATAACACTGAGATCTAGCAGTAGCTCTCACTAGCTTTCAAACTATGTGCTATCCCACACTGACTTGCTTTGGGAAATTCATCTTCTGTGTGCCTTGGAATTGGTCTTATTTATGATTTACCTTAAATGTCCATAGCTATAATCACTTGTGGCTTGGAAATACTAATATTTTCATAAATGACATCCCTTTTTGAAGACAGCAGTGTAAGCATGTACTCAGCATAATATAATATTCAATTTCATGTCCAACGTCCCATCTGTGTGATATATAATACATCCAATAGCAGGTCAAATGTGCTTATTTGCTCATGCTCTCAGCCTACTACAACCCAAACTGAAGTGAAAAGCAGGCCTAGGGATGCACACTAAATTAATCATACTAAACCCTTTCTTAGTACACTACACTCAGCACAGCCCTCTGGTTACCAATTCGACAGTCAGATCATACTCAGTTCTTTGAACCCTTACTGACAGCCTGCTAGTGTTTTTTCCTTGCCATGCATTATAAACCAGCCTTTTATAAATGGTGTCGCGAGGATGAGTACATACACAGTGTGGAGTACCAGAACATTCTTGGCCACTCTCTGTTGTCCCAAAAGACTGACGGGAGCCTTATCCAAAGCGGCACTTCGGCAGGTCCCAGGTGTGGGATCTGTGGGGGTTGGCCTGGAGCATGGAGAGATCGGCAAGCATCCCATGAGGACTGCACTCTCATCTAGCTGATGGTGCGTTACATTAAAAAAAAAAAACACTATCGTGCCTCTTATAGCTGTGGCAAGTGAGAGAGAGAGAGAGAGAGGGAGAGAAAGGGGGGGAGAGAAAGACCAGCCATATCCAGCTGGCCTTACATCCGCTGTTCAGGGTTGCTGTAATACCAGAGGCTCCCTCTGAATTTGAATGGGATTCTCTCTCACACACACACACACACACACACATATGCCTGTGTGAGCAAGAGGGCAGTCAAGGCCGAGCACAAAGGCAGCCAATGGAGCTGGCTGTTCACTGCCCACCTGAACTGCCGGGAAGCGACAGACTGAGAGCGAAGCCTCTCGTTTCATCGTTTCAGTCCCATGAAGGCACCTGCTGCAGCTGCCCTTCCTCCTCCTCGTCCTCCTCAGTTCCTGAGCACAAGTAGAGCTGCATGCATGCACAGCTTCAAGCCCTCAGCTGAAAATGACAAGCGACAACCGCCGTAAACCGATCAACGCTCCAATGAAGGCAGCGCCGTCTTCTCAGCTTGCCACGCCGGAGATCAGTTGGGGGTTGGTGGCATGCCACAACACACACACACACACACACACACCAGCACTCTGACTGCTGCTCTTCTCCTGCGCTGCAATTCCAGGTGAGAGCCAGAAGGTAAGAAAATGAATCATTTAGGGGAGGTTTTTTTCTTAGAAGCTGCACTCCCAGAAAGCTTTCACTCTGTTTTCTTCAGAAGCCCGTAGTCTTGGGATCTGGCTCAAATCTGGTGTGGATATGGCTCGGAATCAGCTGCTAACTTCAACTCAGATGAAGTGGAAGCTAAATCTCATACAGTGTGGGAATGGAGCCGGGGAGTTTGTTTGAGTGTGTGTGTGTGTGTGTGTGTGTCCGCAGGCATGTTTATGTTGGAGAGATAGAGAGAAATGGAGAGCAGGAAAGAAAGAAAGAAAGACAGCAAGTGAGAGAAGTGGGTCTTCCTCAACCACTCATTACTCCAGCTGGGCAACAACCAGCTACAACAGCAGTCACAGCTCCAAGAACTGGCAACTGCACATAGACTATTATCTAGTGCAGATTTACACAAGCTGGCAGCCAAAGCCAAACCAGAGCCAGAGCAAGGGAGAAAAAGAGAAAAAGAGCACGAGAGAGTGAGAGAGAAAGAGAGAGAAAGAGAGAGGAAGAGAGACTCACAGGGGAAAAGGGGGGAGAAAGAGACATAAAAGCGATGGAGATAAAAGGGGGAGATGTGGCCCGTGTGCCGGTGGATATATTTTTATAGTTTAAATGCATACTCCCTCAGTCTTATTACACAATGCAGGCGACAGAGGAGAACGTCACTTCACTAGGCTGGCGTGAAAGGCTGCCCAAAAATCCAATACACTTACATAAGAGCTTGAGCGAAATGAAAGGCCCTGTCGGGGTAATCCCCTCAGTGCTACAGCTACTGTTTCAAATGTGGCCTCGCCGATAGGCCCGCGGCTCACTCTAATCACACACACACACACACACACACACACACACACACACACACACACACACACACAAATGTGCGCATGCGCACACAGATGTAGAGTGAGAGAGAAAGAATTACACATAAAATATACACACACAAGCAAGGAACACACACTGTGGAAGAACACTGCATATACATACACATACACACAAAGCAGCTCCAATGCAATCACACACACAATCCAATCGAATGCACAATCAATTCAGCGTCTAGCGACCCAGCGGTAGTGATGCTTTTCTGAGCTTTCTTATACAGTACACACAAACGCACACACATATTGCATACAACAGCTAAGCTTTACACTAATAACCCAAGTGACACACATAATACCAATCACAATCCTGTAAACCTTTAAACCTATGTGAATATTAAGTGCAGCAAGGGGTAAGTCATGTATCTTCAAATAAACAGTATACTTATTTACTCTTGCTCAGTGTATGGGTCACCTTACTCTCACACAGATACACTCAAACTCTCAACTCATACAACATGTTCATGCACATGTTGTTCATTTAAGTTTTTACCGTTCCTAAAATGATGCTTCCCCCCGCATATTTACATATAGTAGCAATTTAATGGGAAGAGTGGCTGCCTCTCTCATCTCTCTCAATAACACTCACATACACACACACACACACACACACACACACACACTCATGCCCGCTGGGCGAGCACTGGCTTGCTCATCATGATGGAATCAATTAGATGCCAATTCAATTAGTTTAGGGGCCTCTAACTGGCCTCCCCACTCTCCACAGTCTGGCCAATAAACAAAGCACTGGTAACAGAGTTGCAACAACAGACAACTAAACACACACACTCTCACACACTCACCACTCGCTCACGCTCATGCATTTAGAGTCCGACTAGTGTCACAGTTCATTTTGAATGTATGACAGATTGTGCCATGTTTTGTGTGGGTGCGTGAATGTGTTTGTGTGTCTGTGTGTTTGAGCAGCCTCTAAGTCGCATCGGTTCTAATGTGAGCGGTTAGTGGAACGAGGTGTCGAGTGACCACGTCTCGGGAGCGATCAGGGATGAGATGCTACTGTTCGTTTCGCTCCATATCAAGATGATTATCACCAAGCGTGCTTCCATCAGGGAGCCACTTGTGCTGGGGTCATCGCCCTTTCCCATCACAACTCTGAATACAGCCACCCCTAGGGAATCCATGTAGTGGCTGGTGGCGCCATCAAACCACTGAGGATGAGCGGATGTATTTATGCAGTAAATCTCCTGGAGCAAACTCTATGTATAACAATGCTGTGTGTGTGTGTGTGTGTGTGTGTGTGTGCGTTTGTATGTATGTGTAAACTCGTGATGCAAGCAAAAGGGCATTGTACACAGATGCCCTTCACAGTTTACACACAGGCAATAGAGGGGGGAGATGGGGAGACACAAACAATGGTCCAGTCTCTGTCACCCCTTGCACCCCCCTCCCTTGGGCTGTCCCCGCAGAGTTGCGTCTGTTTACAATCAGCCACGCTTCTCCGCGGACATACAGGATATCCTCCGTCACGGCCGCAGTCAAAGAGCAGCCTTCATCAACAAAACAGAGGCCTTTCACAGGGAGGCTCGGCACGAGCCGGATCACTGTGGCTGAACTCCTGATCCTCTACTGTCACAGCTCAGGGGGCCCCCAGCTCTCCACAAGGCCCAGACAGTCAGAGCCAATGGGCTGCTGCTGGGGCTGGGGCTGGGGCTGGGAGAACTGCTGCATCCGCTCACACCACAACAGCACCAAGCGATGAGATGGTTTAATGTACAGGGAATCGCAGAAATGGAGACTTACTGACCAGCCCTCTTGACCTACAATTCTCACCCACTCCCCCACCTCCACCTCTCCGCGGCCTTCATCCTCCAACCACCCAACCCAACCGCCTCCACCTTGTGTGTCAGTGTCAGCTTTTAAATTCCTTATGTATTCCTTATGCATGGCGGGAATATCAGAAACCGTTTCCGGTTATTAGCTTTTACATTGGTAAACAATAGTAATTACAACTACGAGCTACCTACGAACTGAATCCTGAACCGTCAAGAAATATGCACTGGAAAGGAGTGACCATCCTAAAACGAACGCCCTTCTGGGACTTTTCGCCTACCGTGCATAATTACATGTATCCATTGCAAGGGCTCAGTCTCGGCCACTCTGCAGGTCAGGGAAAGGCTGGACCACACATCCAGCACAAGGCTGTGAGAAACACCTGCTGTGGCTAGCAGCTTCTCAGCATAAACAATAGAAATAGTACCGGTCATCAATGCTCTATATGTCTATTCCACTTCTCTTGCTGTGGATCGACTGTGGATCTGTGTTATTTTTCTAAAAGCCGCCCACCCACTACTTGAAATGAGCAATTGTATTTGTCATACATATTGGCAGGCAATTAGCTGGAAATTAGCATTCATCCAGCAATTACGAGATCACGCACAAGCACTGCACTGCATTTGGTGAGGCACACACACACCACAAGGCAGAGATGACAGAGCTTGGTTCAGGCTTAAAAAGAAAACCAGGGGCCATGACTCATATGGACGCCCTGGGTTGCGGAACCTAAGCGGCCAGCTGTCCATCACTGCTAACTGGCCTCCGAAGAGCATCCGCCATCGCTCCGCACCCAGCGAAAATCCCGACTGCCACTCCGAAGCATCCTTCAGCCTCCGGACCAACCGTCTTATCCTCTTGAAGACGAACAATTCAAGATAATGAGTACTCAACGCACCGATTTACAAGGCAAATTCCGCTTGACGAGAGCCCCTGAAAGAGAGTTAATGGTAGAGAGGGTTCTCTGAAGAGTGCACCAACAAGAGAGAGATTAGGGCTAAACTGAAACCTGTCAGGGTTTACAATAGCTATGAAATGTGCCCAAGATGAGCCGTGAAAATGAAAAAACTAAAGAAATAAATAAAAATAAAACACACAAACACACAAATCGATTTCAAACTGTCTCTCTGATGCTGGAAGCGCACTGGATATTTTATGAATGCATCTATCCTGCTTGTCTGAGGGAGAAGCCAGGGTGAATTACACTTAGACAGTTTTGCTTTCCTCTTTGATTGCTTTTGTCTCACATCACTCTCATACGCTGAAATCCCATCTTGTGTTCAGCTTGTATTTTCTGCAGAACGTGGCGGTCTCTTGTAGCAGACAAAACCCATGTCTGAGCGCAGGACTCTTAGCAACTGATAAAAGAAAATGTCTCAAAATGTCAGCTCCACCACACAGGCAGTGCCACTGCCACCGCAACCTCACAGGCCCATAATTTCATCACAGGTGATGAAACTCAACAGAATCAAGTCAGCGGGGTGTTACTTAGCCTAATATCCGCCCGGATAAGAGGCAATAACGCAGCGCGCCTCCGAAGCGCTCGCATTAGTCACACGGGAATTACCGCGCGGCGGCTCCGTGGCCGATCGGCTTCGGCTTAAGTCCCCCCACTCCATGAAAGGACTCTTCCTCTCTCCTTTATTTCCAGCACACACGGCCCTTTCTTTCCTCCGCCAGTCTGCCAGGACTCCATTAGCTCTAGACTCGCAGCGCAAGCACACGGCCAGAGGAGAAGTATAGGTCGGCCGCCGCAACCGCAGCCGCAACAAAATGCATTACCGTCCCGAATTAATTAATTAATCAATGCATATCACATTAAAATAAATGTGCTAGGCTTGGGAAGAGAGAGGGCGCTCGACTTTAGGTATAAATAAATAAAGGCAATTAGTAGATTGTTACAGTATCTGGCAGCTGTGGAACTAGGTCAAAAGCTGCAGGAAAGGATGAGCGCTGAGTGCTGGGTTAAATGTGCTTTCGGAATGCACAGAAAAGGGGTCAAAAAATACGATTATCTTCCATTATTCTCTAGCACATTGCAACTTGGGAGAATTATCACACGCGATTATCCAACAGTGTGGGGAACAGGATAAGAAATCAATAGCCGGTGTACTAAAATGGAAGCACCGGCCGTAGGATGGCAATTGTTACCCGATAACAATGAGGGTAATAGCAATGAAAATATGCTATTTGTTGGGTAGCATGAGACACAGATAGAGGCAGGGAGAGAAAGAAAGACAGAGAGAAAGAGAGAGAGAGGTTGCCTTGTACCCGAGTGACCCCAGAGAGAGGTCAGTGGTGGCAGGGCCAGCAGAACTGCCCAGTCATGGTTTCCGGGCGCGCTCCATGAGAACGCCTGACAGGATGGAGCTCGGGTGGAAAAATAAGAGGCCGCTTCCTGAGAGAGCAGCCTCACGTCCCCGGGAGCGCAGGCATCATGTGACTACCGTTCTCCTACTGCGCACACTTCCCCTTAAAATACATGCCCCTAGCACCGTGCCTGTGCCAATGCCAGCACTACTCTCACAACACAAGCGCTGCTGCTGGCATGGGTGCTGCTGTGCCAGGCAGACTCCTTCCAGCCTGGCAATCAGCACCTCACAGGCACAGAAAAATTGGCTCCCTGGAATAGTCAGTGAAACAACGTACATGCATTTTGATGGCACCTAGGCACCTTGTCTTACACACACACACACACACACACACACACACACACACACACACACACACACACACACACACACAAACACACATCCTGTTGAGATGTTTCAATCCTCTGTGTGCTTTTCTGTACTGGGACATTTTCATCTTTAGAAGTGCAAATAGCTGTGCATGATCAAGAGCATAGTATAGGACACAGACAATGTTTCACACACACACACACACACACACACACACACTACAAACATCACACCTTAAAAATACAAGCCCAGGAATCCACCTTCAGGAGAGGAGAAGGAGGGGTCGTATATGTTGGGGGTGGGGGTGGGACAATAGGTGAGAGATGAGAAGAGTGAAGAGCAACTTAGGAAAGTCACAGTGACCTACAAGCAGCACATGGATGACAAATCACATGTCAAGCGGGTAATACCAGGGCCCCATCTTATTCTCTCTGCCTGGGGAGCTGAGAGTAACATGGCGGGGCCAGTGTGAGAGATCGAGCACTTTTACCAGCCCTGAGAGATTAGGCGTTACAACAGCTGCAGGACAAGAACAGCCACTGTGTGTGTGTGACGAGGGACCCAGAGCGCAGACCTGCATGGATCCCATTTTTACAGCCATGGATTAAGCTGGCCTTTGACTCCTCTGTGGCCATGGGAGAGGCACTGAAGAAAGGAGCTCTCTAGTCGAGCCGTCTGTAAAAAATCTCTTATCCATCTCTTATCCATTTCTCCCCTCGTCCCTGTCGTCTGTGAACCAGACGGGGGGCTTACGTAAAAAGCCTATGGCTGTCAGGACGAGTGTCTGTTTCAGACATTAAATGAACAGATTTACTTTGTTTCTTTCTTTTTGATAACCGCAGGCCATCCCCGTGCTCTCCAGCTCCTGAGAGCCAATGAGGGGTGATGAGGCCTACAGACAAGAGACCCCCCCCCCAAATGTGCTATGACATTACTTAAGGATTCTGAGCTTGAACACTTCCCCTACGTGACAAGGGAATCTGTCCCTCTTGGCCAGTATCTTTTCTATTCTTTTTTTTCCCCTGCACCAGTATCCATCAAAAATTGTCACATACTTTATTTTTAATGGAGACATTTGGGTTAATGAAAGCCTATTATCGATATTATCACCCAAAAGCTGGCACCAGTGCCTTTAAAAAGAAATGGAAATTTAAATTCAAAGCAGGGCTTTTGCTAAATCCAGCCGCATATGTGAGAAGCATAGTAATCATCCAATCGACATCCATGTACCTCCGTGCCTGCAGCACCAATGAACATAAACAAGAGAGCGGGAGTGAGCGCTATTTGGATTCCTCCCTTGTCAGACACATTTAAATCTGTTTTAGGGTGGACTATGTCTGCTTTTCGCAACTACCTAACATGACCCATGAATGTTCACTCTCTCTCTCAAAATGTGTTCTCTGTCAGAGAAGCAGGAGAAAAAAAAAGCTGTTTACACTGGCTCTGCTCTACAGCAGCCGACACTCTTCAGGCACTGTGTTTGATCAGCGGCTAATCTGAGAGAGCGAGAGAATGTGTGTGTGTATGAGTGTGTGTGTAAGATGATTACAATTGACTCTTTATTTCAGTTGGATGAGGGCGAGAGGATAACACAACAGCTAAAGAAGCAATGAGAGACGCGAGAAAGAGAAACACAGAAACGTTGAGGAGAGAGACAGAGAGGAGAATGGATGGAGAGGGGAAGTGAAGAGAGAGAGAGAGAGATTGAAAGTGTTAGTGAAAGACAGCAAAAGGATTCTCGACTTGGCAATCCAGAGCAGCTCTCTCATAGCCTCATTTCCCATTCTGTCTGCGAGTGCCGCTGAGGGTGAGCAAAGTGTGCCGTGTTGCAGGGGCCAGGCCTGACGTGAGGTCAGACAGCCATGCCAGCTCAGCGCTCCCAAGGCTAATGAAGGCCAGGGTGGAGTGATGCAGCAGAATAAAACAGCCATCAATGTTATTCTTCTTCTTTCTTTTGTTTTAATTGATTGTTTTACTAATTCATGTAAATGTTACAATAACATGACAATAAAATTGCCCAAAGTTTACTGTTATTGTCAGTTGTTACTCTGTTGTTGGGCACTTTAGACCAACCACAACCATAACCATATCCATCACAGCACACCGCACCACCAATCCACCATGCCATGTTGGCTGGAAAGCCCAGCTGGAGTTGTGAACGCTCATGAACACAGGACAGTTTGAGCGTTCTATCCACAAACCCCTACATCAGAAGCAGATGTGACTTTCACTGCGCGACACAGCCACACAAACATATCCTGTTGCTATGTTATACAAACATGAGACCTGGGATCGTTTCCCTGTCAGTGAGTTTAAGGCTTTTGTCACACACAGCTGACACAGTGGTATATCAGAGGTGAGTGCTCCATAAAATCAATTGAACTCTGAGGTAAACAAACATATGGTTCAATTAACAATTATCAATCATTTACACATATAAACAATCATTTGTTCAAAAAAAAAATGGTTAACACCATCAGCGGGCTAAAAAGCACATCCTAACAAAGCTAGCTCAAATGTGATTTAATCATAACAAGGCTTCATTCCTAGGAATTTCCGTAAGAACAAACAAACCAGTAGGCCTGAGCAATCTAATCTTGAGCTGGCCTCTACACAGCCAGACTTTTAAGTACCTCATCATGTTTTCTTGGCAAACCATAATGAGGAGCACAGGCAAGAGTGTGTGAGTGCAAAGACAGCTTATCATGCCAAACTCTCTACAAGACAATCTAGAAGTCTCAATGTGAGGCACACTCATAAAGAGTCATGCTGCATTGTCTTGACTGCATTGTCCAGCAGTGGATGACATTTGTCATGTAAATTTCCGAGGCCTTTTCTAAGCACCCCCCCCCTTCCCCCGTTCTGCAGTTCTCACCAGGATTGTGCCAACATCATAACTTTCATGGAATGAGTGTAACACGACACATCTCAAACGCCTTTCTAACTCTGCTTCCTTCCTGATCCTGTCCAGCTACGTGTTGTGACGAGGAACAATCACAGACCATTCCTTCAACTGCCCCCCTACCCCCCTACCACCAACCTCAAACCCCAAAGCTTCCTGTTCCGAGTGTTGCTTTTTTTTCCTTTCCAAAACTACGGATATTGTCTGTCAGCGAAGGAGGCTGCCTGGCCCTGGAAGCCTTGAGCCTGCGGAGTCAAAGCGGATAGGCACAACCCAACAGGGAGCACTTAGTCACTTGCAAGAGCTGCTGGCACAGCTGGGCACAGCTTGTAGGTACACTGATTCGCTCATGTCAAGCGCTGTGCTAGCACACAAAGCAGTCACCCCCGCTCAAGGCACCAACTCGATTCAGAAAGAATGGAGGGTTGGGGGTGAAGGGGAGCGTCAGCCACAATACCTGACTTCTGATGTTTTTTTGGCTGCACAGGGCATGGGCTGTTAAAAAAAGAGCTTGACCTGCCTCGACTCAACTGAACTAGCCATTCTTCACCCTCGGTCATCTCTGTGCTCTGAATAATGAATGCCTGCCAACTCAGTCACCCGCAGCTGGGTGGATGGGTGGGTGAGTGTGTGTATAGCAGAGACCAGATCTACAAGAGAGGGCAAAGGCAAGACTGAGAAAAGCATCAATTAGAGATGCAAATACTGTGACTGCCGCTAAGGTTGAAATATCATGGCATATCATTGCAGCCGTAAGGCCCTGAGTTACTTTCCACCCAGGCTTCTGACTGCCCGTCTATTCTGTTTGTCTCATCGCCATGGTGATAACACTCGACAGAGAAACAACAAAAGGGCATGTGGGCCAAAGGTCTGTACATTTTGACAGCATCACTGTCCCTCTAGCTAAAGACAGGTTCACTATCAATCCCTGTGACATTACAGCACAATTACAGGTAAACCTAAAGAAGACGTGGCGATCCAGAAATGAATCAGAGTGTTGCTTATGATTAGAACTTCCACATTGAAACACAAAGGCCACGGCTCTAGCGTTTCAGTCCACACACAGGAGTGATTGGGAAATAGTCTGCTCAAATTACCCTGAAGGAAAAAAAGCCTCTTGAGCTCCATCTGCAGAGTGTAGACAAGAGATACAGTAACGGACGGACGCCTAACAAAAGATACTATGTGCTTCAGCTGTTCCCTCCTCAGTGGTGGGGACAGACTTCAACAAAAGTGAAAGGCGAGAGCTTTACGATGCGGAGACAGGTGTGTTATTGAGTTTAAGTGTGTGTGTGTATGTGTGTGTCTGTGTGTGTGTTTGTGAGCGAGAGTGTGTGTGTGTGGTAATTGCTTGAGTGTGTGTGTGAGTGAGTGAGTGGATTGTGGATGAGTGTCTGTATGTATATATTTGCCTGTGTCTCATTGGTGTGCTGCTAACATACTGACCGACAGCCTCAGCTTCATTGTCTGGCAGCAGGCAGCTCCTGCGGAGCTGACGCTCTGAGGCGAAACAGCTGAGCCGCTTAGAGACAGGCATATGCATCCCACTGTCCTGCAGCACACCACTGCAAGGCACACCACGGCACAGCAACCACCCACCCACACACACACACACACACACACACACACACACACACACGTCTGTCCGCAACCACTCATTCTTTCTTTTCTTCCTTCCACCACCTGCCTCTCTTTCTCTCTCTCTCTCCTCCGCCCCAATGAGTAAACAGCAGAACAGAGGGAATGGGAAGAAGGTGGAAGAAGGGGGAGGAGGTTTTGTAGAAGCTGTGTGTGACAAGCTGTTAATTGTCAAGCTTCGAAAAGGCTGCGCTTGGAAAGCACAGACAAAACCAGAAAATAAAACATGAAAACACATATTCATTTTTAATTCCCCTCCCTCACAGATGGCATTATTTTGGGGGAAATTATTCACAGAGAAATTGAAATGACATTTATTTCCCAATATAAAAGTTAATTGCTCAAGCGATACAGCATTAAATATTTAGCACACGTCTGAACAACAACAGAAAAAACTTTTGCCATTTGAGTGTGGGTTACATAAGGAAGACAGTAGTTGTCTAATAACATAGCCTAGCACAGATTCTAGCTTCAAAGAGGCTGAGGCAGAACGAGGTGGGTGTCTCATTCCCGTGACCTCTCGACCCCCCAGCCTGTGGCAGCACAAGCCGTTCTCAGAAAAATCTAAGCAACAGCAGCAGCAGCAGAGAAGAGAAGAGTGAAAGCCACATCGGCGCCTCCAGGCCAAGCCAAAGCCAAACACACACACACACACACACACACACACACCCCCTGCGAAACTGCTACCGCTGAACGCTTTCCAAGAGCTGACGAGTAACAAGAGTGTTTTCCTACCGCTCCGACAGCACTTAAAGGCCGTGCTTTCCAACTCCCGACTGGCCAGCACTGTGCTCGCAAATTACAGCTGGAGAGCCTGGTAATAATAATGGCCCCTGAGCCATCCTACTCCATGCCATGCTAGGCTAGGCTATGCAAGGACAGGACCAAAGGGTGGGGAGGGGGTGTAGAGCCTCTAGCCTCTGGACTGCTTTGCAAATGAACAGTGCGACGCTGCAGCGTCTGCCACAAAAGACCTTGAACGGCACGGATGCTGCGCTCTCACCTTTTGTGTGTCAGGCATTAAATGGCATTAGTGGCATAATCCCTAACTGTTGCCGATTGAGACACGAGGAGATATTCAATTCCAGCTCTTTCAAGTATAAACCTCACCAGTCCACCCTGTCTCCTTCTCCCTCTCTCTCTTCTCTCTCTCATCTGGAGAGGGAGCTTCAGAGCAGTCATATTTAATCAACATCTCGGGCAGGACGATGCTGGGATCTCCAGCGCTCCTGCACACTGTGAATGAGTCCTGGCGCTGTCACACTCGGGATAATTGTCTCGGATCATCTAATTCGTCCGCCTATCGGCCTTAAACGCACAAGAGAGGGAGGCAAAGATGACCTACATTGCAGCTGATCTGTGAATTATACATGATGTCACCATTTGATTATTTATTTCCTGCGCGCAAGAAGGCCCAAGTGCTTATAAGTCGTAATTGCCGCAAGTAGTCGCCTCTGTAAGTGTCACTTATGTGGTTCTATTGAGCCTGTGCATTTCATCTGCCACGGTGGGGAGGTATAAAATGGAGACAGGAAAAGACACGAGAACAACAAGCTTGAAGAACAGTTTGTGAAACAACACTGAACCGTGCTTTTTTATATCTTTCACATATCTTATATCTTTTGGCAGCAGCTCCAAAGCTTTTACAATGGCAGTGTGTGGGCAGTTTACATGTAGGCCCACGTATACCACAATGGGCTTGATATTTTTTCCTCTTGAGATCATCTGGGCATTGGGAGAAGGAGAAAAAAAATCAAACAATTACTAACAATTTTACAATGCCAGTCCACAGCACAACTACGGGAGACACGCAACCTTTTTCTCGGAGGCCCCGGGCAACGGTCTGGAATCAACCAAATCAATAACAACAGAGTCCTGTCCGGCAGTGTCCCGTGCTCCTGTGAGACACTAGGCCATTAGAGGAGTCTATCATCACGCCCCTAACATCAGCCTCCTCCCATCTACACGTGGTGACAAGTAAGCTTTGACCTCTGAGAGGCTGAAACAGGGAGTCATTACATCAGCATCCATCCAGTCCAAAATTCAACGCTGCCACTGCTCCTCACCTCTATGTGGGTCATGTTCATGGTCTTTTGTGTATAAGTGTGTGTGTGTGTATGTGAGAGAGAGAGAGAGAAACAGAGAGTGTGTGCGTGAGTGCATCTGTGTGTGTGCATCTGTGTGTGTGTGTGTGTGTAAACATACTGGGGGGATACTGAGGGATGATTAAATTCGCTCCGTCTGAGCCCTTGTCTCAGACTCGAGGCTATCTGGGCCAAAGCAAAGACACAGAGTAGGGAAGAAGAGAACCTCGTCCACCCCGTCTCTGTCCCACTGTGGCGGGTGAGCTGGGCTGACCCAACCCAACCCGCTGGGTTCCGTCTAATAAGGGACCCTTAGTGTTTTTAAAGGAGTGTGTCCAAGCCCCCCACCACACACACACACACATACACACACATTTCTACCCCCGACTGAGGCCAAGGCCTCCATGACTGTTGGCCCCAGAATGTGCTTCCAAAACCAAGCATTTCAAAGTCACGCAGAGAGAGGGAGAGAGAGGGAGAGAGAAAAAGCGGAAAGGAGGGAGAGTGGGTTTATAGAAATAGGATGTCTATCTTTCTCTCTCTCCTTCCCTTCATCCATCTCTCTCTCTCTCTCTCTTCCACTCTCTTTTCATTCCCTCTCTTTTTCTTCCTCTTTCATTCCACAGGTTTCTTCTTGAAATTTCAAGGTCTTTCATCATCACTTTGGTTTGGGATTGTTTTGGTCTGCACAGTGGAAAGTGTTTATCAGGATGACAGAGGGAATCTCTGTCTGTTCCCTTTTCTTCTCCTACTTCTTCTCTCTCTCTGTCTTTCTCCTTCCTTCTTCCAATTCCAAAGTTCCACCTTTGAGGTGCTGTGGCACCGTGCCGTGCCGTGCCTGCTATCTCTCGCTCAGGAATGAATTTTAGAGGGCTTATCTGAGCATGCTCCCCAGCCGAAGGCAGAGGATGTGTTAAGGCGCCCGCCTCCCGACAGGCAAAAGAGGCTATCTGCAGCGATAAGGCCATGGTTGACTTGAGAACTGTAACAAAACAGACAGGTTGGATGCAGGTGGGTGCATGTCAGAGTCCGCATAACCAGCCCGCTGTCCCGGACAGCAAAGGCACTGAGCTCATAGCAGGAAAAAAAAAGAATGAAAGGAATAAAGAAAGAGAAGAAAAAAATGAAAACAGAAGCTGTGACTGTTGTCTTGCATGGGAAGAAACTAAACAGCATTCCAACTGCTTCATATTTTCACTAAACTAAATGAGCTGGATATCACTGACAACAGTAGACAACAAAGAGGCACTTAATTATTCATAGACTAAATCACAACATGCTCATGTACCACCGACACCAAATATAAAAGAATAATATTGGCCGGCTCCTTTCCTTCACTCAGCATGTACTTGAAGCAGGAAAACCTCAAGCTCTATTATATCCTAATTGGCCTGAGCTAGGGAACATACCAGCCTTTGGCACATCAATACCCCTCCTCTGCATACACACACACACACACACACACACACACACACACCCTCCCCAACCGAGCCAGACCACACAGAGCACCCCCATCCCCACCCTATCCACCCCCAGGGTAACCATGGCGACAGTGGCTAGCCAGGAATCTTCTGTCATGAGGGGGCAGTGTGGGTTGAATATCCTGTGGCATCAACGGAAGAGCAAAACCCCTTACTCAAGTTCACACACACACACACACACACACACACACACACACAGAGAGAGAGAGACAGAGAGAGAGAGAGAGACAGAGAAAGAGAGCGAAACCTTACCCTATCCAAACACACACTAAGACCAACCACATCCAGCATAAACACACAAACACACACATACACACACACACAGAGAAAGGCCCTTATCCAACCATTTTTTCATCAAGCTGCATTGTCAACTTCCACTCTAAACAATAAGCCATATCCTAGCATGACACAAGCTAATTGATTATTGATGGTGCCAAGGTTAATCCCAGTGCAAATACAATCGCCGTGTGGGGGACCACATTCAGGGCCTTTCTTTCAAAATAAAAGAAGTCAAGGCATTCAAATGGAAGGAGAGAGGGAAAAAAGGAAAAAGAAAACACTGTGCCAGATTTCACTTTGTGTTTGATTAGCACGTCTCTGTGGTGTAGTCTTGGGAACATTTTTTTTTTTTTACAAACTTGTTTTTGGGAGAAGGGTGGCAACGTTTTAGCGGTTCACACAAAAAGAAACTCAAGAAAGCATCCCACGGCAGCCAAGCTAAACAATCAACATGCCCATTACCGTCCTGACAACCTGAAGGCTGTGCTTTGGACTTGAGACGCCCGGCGGTTCGCTTTCCAAACAACAACAAGAAGCGAGAGTGAGTGCGAGTGCTTTGTTATTCACAAGTTATAATGTGGTGACTTCAGATCTAATCACTTGGAAGTGGTGAAATGCACTGAGACTACAGTCAGAAGAAAAGAGAGAGAGAGAGAGAGAGAGAGAGAGAATGAAAAGGAATGAAAAGCTCTTGTGGTGAACTGATGCATTGACAGTTGCTCACGCTGAAGAATAGCTTTGGCAGCAGACTTGAAGTCCTATGGAAATGTGTCATGAAGGCAGTGCCATTAACATCTTAATGAAGGCAACACAGACCCTGGAGAGGCCTGCTGCATCGACAGCCACTGGCTTCTCCAAAAGAGTGTGTGTGTGTGTGTGTGTGTGTGTGTGTGTGTGTATGTGTGGGAGGTGGGGGGCTACTTGAACTTGGCCTGGCACACAATCACCACCTCCACATTGGCTGGCATTGTGCTGGGTACCACACTCTCCAAAGTAGCGGCCTACTCTGCACAATAACACCCCCACCCCACCCCGTCCAAATCACCCATCTTCCCTCCACTGAGACACCCTCTAAATACATACCCCTTCTTGGCCCAAGCATAACCCTCTCTCTCTCTCTCTCCCTACTCTTTCACTGTTTTTTTTTCTTGTTTTCATTTACTGTCCCTTTCTCCCCATCTGTTGAATTGAATGTCTAAACAAAAGGCTTTGTTTGCCCAAATCTGGTTGGTGCTGGAGAGAGAGCAGGAGACTAGAGGGTGGAGGGGTGGAGGCCAGGGGACCTTCAGATGCTCAGCACTAGGCACTAGGACAGCAGAAAGTATGGTCAGGGCTGAAGGCACACTGTCAGCACTGAGAGAGGTTTAATGGCTACTCTCTCTTTTCACTACTATTCTCTCTTTAGCTCCATCTTTCTCTCTTTCTGGCTTTCTTCCTCCTTTGCTCCCTGACTCTGTGTCTCTCTTTCCTCCCCCTGACACTCAGCCTTCTCTCACTCTTTCTCACATACTCTCTCCTTCTTCATCCGTCTCTCTACCTTCCTCTATCTCTCGCCCTCCATCTTCCTCTGACTGCCGCGTCCATTCTCCTTCTCCCTCCCTCCCTTTCTCTTGATCCTCCATCTCTGCCCCCCACCCCTCTCTCTCTCTGTCCATCTCCCTCTGTTGAGATTGACTGGAGCCTGCTAGGCTTCTCCATCTGGGAGTGCGGCCCTCACAAACACTGTGAGCCCACTGCCCACTTCTCCCCCCTCCCCCCTCAGTCTAGTCCTGTGCCAGAATCCTGACAGGCATGAGGAAATCACCACCATCAGCCCACCCCAACCCCCCTCTCCGAAAACACACATACACACACACACACACACTTCTACACTAGAATCCAACTGCCATGTGTGTGGTAACACACTGGGTCTAAGCCCTGAGCTGAAAGCATGGAGTGAAAGAGAAAACGAGTAAGTGAAATCATGAGAGAGAAAAAGAGAGAGAGCATTGAATGTGTGTGGCGGCTTTTGGGTGATAGGCCCGCCCTCTCTGATTCCACTGACGTCAGCAGCCATCAATCTAGTGATGCTGACAAAATCTGGGAGACAGTCTGTTCGCTAAGCTACTGAGGAAAAGTATCCAGCAAGCCAGCTCTGATCATGACTGCCATACAGGGAACACACAACTGAGCTCTGTGACTATGTCCAATCCCTACGATAGTGTAGTGCAGTAGTGTTGTTATGCTTTTCACAGCATAGAGCCACAGGCCTGTTGGCTAATTTAAATGCTCTCATGTCTCAATCATATCTATAGGCCACTGACAGATAGGTGAATGGCAAATTGATGTGCACTGTGTATATTACAGGTGCAAATCTGTGTGTGTGTGTGTGTGTGTGTGTGTGTGTGTCTGTGCATGTGTGTGTCTGCTTGTGTATCTGTTTATGCGTGTGTGGCTGTGCATGCATGTTTTAGAGTCTGTCTGTCTTTGCATGAGCAATTTATTTGTGTGTGTGTGTGTGTATGTGTGTCTGCATCTCTGTCTGTTTGCGTGAGCAATTTGTTAACAGTTTCCTTTCAAGCCCTGAGGTGGTCACTGCAATCTGCTGCGCTTTCACGCAAAACAATAACAATATGTGTACATCCCTTCTCTTCCTCTCTCCTCTACAAGACTGCAGCAACAGTGCCATAATCAGCACCTCTCGCCATCAAAAGCTTGACTCTCCTCAACCAAAACTGCGAAGTTGTTCAAAAAAAAAACCCACCATCAACGCCCAGCACATTGTGACCAATCTGGACTCCGTCACCTCCCAAATGCGGGTCTCTCTGCGTCGACTCCTCAGCTTAATTAGAGGCAATAAAAAAGCAGGCTAGCGCTAATTAAGGTGCTCCTGTGCGCTGGGGTCAGACTGAGGAGGCGAGCGGCGAGGAAGACAAATAATCACCGCCTGTTGTTTACTGCTAAGCAGAGGGATAAAAACAGACAGACAGAGACAGGTAGAGGGAGAAAGGCAAAAGAGACAGAGAAAATGAAAGAGATGGATAGTGAGCAAGAACTGGAGAGCTGTGTGTGTGTGTGTGTGTGTGTGTGTGTGTGTGTGTGTGTGTGTGTGTGTGTGTGTGTGTGTGTGTGTGTGTGCATGTGTGTGTAATCAAGAGGTGAGGCATACTTCAGTTCCCACAAGAGCAACAATCAACAAGCTGTCCACTCCATCCCCTCTCTTCACTTGATCAATGTCAAGGGGCCTGATTCATATCTCCAGCTCCTGTACTGTACTGTATCTTGTCCCGTTACAAGCAAAGACAGACAAACACACACACAAACACACACACACACACACACACAGAGATAGAGCGGAATGCAGATAGTGTCCGACACTGAAGCAAGCCTGTTGTGGGCCTGATGAGAAGTGAATCGACCAGACATGGGCCAGACCTGGGCCAGATCTCAAATGGATATGCTCCAAAGTGTTAGATAGTGTCGTGGCACACGTGTGTGTTTGTGTGTGTGTGTGAGGGACCTATGCTCCAGTGTGAGAGCCATGTCTGGGTCAGAGTGATAGAGATCTGGGCTGTTGTGACAGCTGGAATGACGACAGACTGAGATAAACACCAGAGATGAGAGATGGGGGGAGTGTGTGTGTGTGAGTGAGAGTGTGTGTGTGTGTGTTTGCGTGTGTGTGTGTGTGTGTGCGTGTGAGTGTGCGCGTGTGTGTTTGTGTGAGTGTGTGTCAAGGGGGTTGGGGGTGAGAGAATGCATTTAAAAACAAACAAACAGACAGTGTTAACACACACAGTCCACTAGGAGTAAAGTGGAAGACTTATCTGCAAGTGACAATCATATAAGCTGTATGTGTGAGTGAGTAAATGTAAGAGGGAAAGCAGGAGGGTGAGAATATGTGAGTGTATTAGGGAGAAGTGTATGTATGTATGTGTGTGAGTGAGTGTATGTGTGTGTGTGTGTGTGTGTGGGGGGGGGTTATGAGGGGTTTGTGGGGGCTACAGTGTGCGTGTCACTGAATACACAGACGCTGAATGTATTTGTGCCGTTCACTCATTAAGAAATAGGTCAAGGATTCCGCCTGCATGCGTAGCGACTTGTCAAAATCTCTCAAGCTAAACAGAGGCGAGTCCGACTGCTGCAGGCGATGGAATGGAGAAGAGAGGAGGGGAGAGTGGAGAAGGGGAGAGCAGAGGGGATGAGAAGACAGAAGAGGAGATGAGAGGAGAGGAGCAGAGAATACATGGGGAGTATAAGGGAAAAAAGGCTAAAAGAGACAGAGACAGAGAGAAAAAAAGAGAGGGAGAGAGAATGATAGCGGGGGAAAGCAGCAGGAAGATGAATAAAATATAAAAGGGTCGCAGACTGGCAGACATCTCAGCAGCTGCATGCAGTGACACAGCAAGTAATGACACTGCGAGACGTATCAACCCACAGACTGTAGAAGCCCCGCGCTCCACTGTCCGCTCTCCCCCAGACTGAGCAAAAACAATAAGCCCTGGTGGCTGGGGGGTGAGGGGAGTTGGGGGATGGACGGGGATGGGGGGAGGGGGGGGTCGTTGAGCAGACGAGCCCCTATTTAGATCCTGCTCCAGCCAGAGGCCTCTCAGAGAGAGTGAAATGAGCGAGCATATGGGCACGTTGCTAGGAGAAAGGGAGTAATCAGTAGGGGGCGCTCTGCTGAGTGAGCCCAGCCTTTGTCCTCACTGCAGGTGGTGTGTGAGGTTCGGTGGAAGACTGGGGGCATGACGGGAATCTCTCTGTTTGTGTGTGTGTGTGTGTCTGTCTGTCTCAGTTGGAAGAGAGGGTAGGATCCAGACACTCTGACTTCTAGACGCCTCTCCTCATCCTGAAACCATACCAATGTGCAGCTGCTCCAGTGGTTCAAGCCCACAACGCACGCACACACACACACATACACACACACACACACACACACACATACGCAAACACAAACACAGTCATCTGCAAGGTCTGAACCTTGCTTAAAACTGAGCATGCACTGAGGAAGGGTTGGTGAGAGGGCAGCAGTGGATGTGTGTGTGTCAGTATGCATGTGTGTGTGTGTACAGATAAATGAACATTTGCAAAAAGCCTAGCTGACCTAAATGCAGCTGAATCAGAGCTATGTTTACAAACATGCCAAGGAAATTCTCATTAATGGCCAACAGGAGCATTCCAACTCTCATTCTCTGACTGAATCAGCACTATATACACTCAATTTAGTGCAATGATTCAACATATACCAAACCTTCACAAACACATACACATGTGTACGCACTTACAAATGGACACACACACACACACACACATGTGCGACTCTGCACACACACACACACAGACTCTCTCTCACACATACACTCTCCCTAGAGTGCATATATACACACACAAAATGGAAAAAGAAAACTGAAAACAGAGACATTCACACACAACCCCACTTCACAGCAGGCAACTGTCAAGTTGAAAGAGACACATGCAAAATGCAGACAAACCATCCTTAAGCACATAACACCCCTCAATTAGCCCTGCAGGACCAACACACTTCATCTGCAAGTGCGTGCACACTCTCACACACAGACACACACACACATATACACACACACACACACACACAATCAATACAGGGATTGAAACACACAATGCCCAGGCTTCCAATTGCCAGCAATTTTGAACCCCAATTTGAAGTAACTGCGCTGACTAAGCCACCAAAGTAGAAGGGCAGCATGTGTAAACACCTCAGCCGGTGGAAGATGTGGTGGTGTGTGTAATCGCCAAGCGCAGCCAATGCCTCTTGTCTTAGTGTAGTTAACCTTATTGATTAAAGAGTCTGTGATGTGTACGCTCTGAGATGCATCAGCTCTCTCTTCACCCCTCCCATTGCCTTGTCTACCCCCCCCCCTTCTTTTCTCTCCCTGTCCAGACAGCATCATCAACAGGAATGGGCTTCAGAGGGATAAAATCGTTGGACTACACAAACTGACCGAGCGTGATGATGACGATTGCTTTTCTGGCTCAAAGATGTCCATGTTTTTTTCCAAACACAGGATGTGCTGCAGTCAAACAGCTGCAGTACATTGGTCATATCTCAATCCAAAGCCAAATGCTTTCGTTCATTGACACTGAATGCTTATGGCTTTCCGACTTCCAGAGCACATGCAAAGCAACAGTGTGATTGAGCCTGGCTGTTGAATTAATCAATTTGTTAACTCCTAGCAATGTGGGGAGGTGTGAATCCTATAGTATAACTTCAAAGGAAAGGTCATAAAACTTTCAGTAAGTGATGCTTTGTGGGATTTTAAACTTTAATCACTGCACTGTTTTAGTGCCCTTTGCTCCTACACTCTGAAGACCGTAACACAGCAACCTTGAGAGAACAAAAAGCTTTTAGCTTCTTCATCTATTAATTGCGAAATCTTTAAGATATTCAAAAGAAGCCCTAACCTTTGCCTCACTATAGCGATTCTCTGTTGACTAGCCTACCATTCAGCTTTAACTTCTGAACTCAGACCATGGCTTTCAGCAACCCTAATTAAACAGAATATGTGTAGATTGCAAAGTTTTTACTTTACATAAAATGTTACTTTATAAATGCAGAACAGATGACTCAATTTGTAGTCATGGCTGTATGTTTTCACATTGCTTTTTACAAGCCCGTAATTTGCAGTCTGGTGAAGGCACTTAGAAGTCAAACGTCTGTTTCGTTTTGAGATGGATATTACAATAATGATGTGCACGGGTCACGCTTCAGATGTACAAGAACTAATTTTACCAAAAAGAAGCGGGCTTTTACTGTGAATTCAAAGCTATTAATATGGTATCTGTCGGCCATGGCAGATGCAAGTTATTCTCATGCAAATACGGCGCAATTTTCTTCTCAGGACTACATTTATTTTCTTTAGAGTCAATGTCAGGGCAGAAGCGGGAGTCTCGGCGATGAGGTCGGGAAATGAAGATTTGTGGGTGCATCTGCTGGTCTGCTGGCACGACATATGAGCCGTCATGAAGTCCAAATGCGGAAGACTGAATTATCGCTATTCAGTGACAAAGCCTCAGGTTCAAGTTACAATGCAAATTGATATTCAAGACATGCGTTTCGAACAGATATGTAGCAGTAGAAAGCTCTCCATGTGAATTATGATTAACGATGAGCATTCATTTGACGGAGATATGACTCAAAGCAATGCTAGAGTTAAAAATGATAATATTAGCCTGAATAATTTACGTGGAGAATGCGCTAGCTTGGTGGTTAGTTGAATTCAATATGTAGTTGCGCATTACAACAGAACGAAAAAGTTAAACATACTGAATGTTATCGAGAATGTCGCGTAAAAATCTCTTCCATACTTTTCACCATACACATTAAACCAGAGGATTCCTAGCTTGCACATAAACAAGAATCCACTGCCGAGGTTGGACCAAAGCGGTCTGAATAAGAGGGAGATAAATGATTCTTAATAGGGTAGTAGGTTAAAAGGGTACAACTAATGCAGAGGCTAGGAGATCCAACAGCCAGATTTCATCGGTTCAAATCAGTGTTTTACAAACGAAAATTATTGTTTCCCTAAGGCCAGGACGCAGTATATAAAAGTAATCCAACTATATTTCTATTAGACCTGTAAAAAACATGTCAGGTATCCTAATTGTAATTGTAAGTTTCTCCTCACCTTTAGAACCTTTGTGCTGTTAACACTCCTCATTCATAAAGCTCGCATCGTTACATCCAGCATCAAATTGCCTACTGCTGGCTGATGTGTACCAGTAATAGTAACTGTCAATAACAGTGAACGGTAAGCGAAAGTCCAAGTCGCTAACCGTCCATCAAAGCGTAGACATAGGCTACTGATGTGAATCAAGAGACTGCATGACATTTACCCGAGCCATGACAAACCAACTATTACAATGTAGTTCACTGCTCATGGTTATCTGTGCAATACCAGTCTGCAAAATGGCAATGAGCACATAGGGTACAAATATCCTGTAAAATCCTTGACAAATCAACCTAATGTACTCCACTGTCCTAATTTAAAAAAAGAAAAAAACTACTATGCCGCTGTCAGTTGTAGTTAACATTGGGCTAGCGTCTTACATGGAACCATCAGCGCATGCGATGAAAGTGGTCTCTATCACCTCATCCAAGCCAAAATTCTTCAAACACGAATAATTGAGAAGATGACATCATGCTACAATGCCGAGTCTGACATATATCCGCATAGTAAAAGGATTTGAAAAACATTTCTCATTCACCTTTTGGTTCAAAGGAAGAGGCAGCCTATTTTCATGCTGGTCACACAACCGATTTATGTGGTCTCTCCGTTTCCTCTTCGCGTAATGGGTTTATTCTCAATATATCCACGTCAAAATGTCCCTTTTTGACACGTCTGCAAAGTCTGATGATGCTCTTGACTGATGACCAAACACGAGAATATTATACTTAATTTCTAGAAAATTTCAGAAACATAATGCCGCTTCATTCATTCACTCCGGCGCATGCAGGGCTTCTGAACGGGCTCCCGGCTTCACAGCGCGAGTAATGTCAGTAATTGATCTATGCAGCAAATTCTGGGAGCGTTGATGTCCTCTCGCTCAAAAAAATGTCCATCCAAATGGTCAATCAAGAGAGCACTGGTTACCATGAAGAGGACACATTCCATTAGTTCGGACAGCGTCCAGTGTCAGAGGTTTCAGACAGGTTGGCCATCGTCCGCGTTCTCATCAGTTCGGATTGCAATTGCTCCCTGCAATTCACAAAGACTCACTCTCATTCGACTTCTCCGAATCGTTTTTTCCCGCTGGACTGGCACAGTGCTTTGGCGTTTACCAGAGCCCGTCAGCGTACAGTACTACTTGCACAGCACACCGTTTAAACCCAACCCCCTGCTCTCTCCGCGAATATGGGCTCATTTGCATGTCGCATGCGTTAACCGTTTCAGTCCAGGGCCTCAGAGAACCGCCTTCGCTGCCCTGCGGGAGACCAGTGTAATATATTTGTTTGAGCAACGACGTGGTCAGTGACGATGTACTGAAAACCGTGAATGGCGTATGTCTGATCGCGAAATTATGTTTTTCTCTTGCACATTATAGCCAATGTACCCAGTAGGCTACCTGACAAAAGCAGAATAATTAAACGAACGCTCCGCAATTTAACAACAACAAAAAACACAAATTATTATATTATAATATTTGCCTGTTAATGAATAGGACAGTTTTTTCTTGTATTCAAATCAACTTTCCTGGGTAGGTACCAGTAGCTCACTGCGCAACTGGTGCAACAATCCATCCAGAATATGAATTTGATCAAATATAATATAGACAGTACTGGTACATGTTAATATTTATATTTTGACGCTGGAAAGGAACAGTTGGACATCACTGTTAAGTTGGAGTCTGGGATTTGTTTTCATCATAGGGTCTCGTGGTAGACAGAAAAGATGTTGGTGTATTGCCATCTATAGACAAAAATTGAGTATTGCACTCTGGGTGAGTTTAGGCATCTGCGGATGCCGTCTTTATCAATACATGAACCAGTCTACAATCTACACAGGATATGGTAAGGGACATTCTCTGACATATTTGCAAAACAGATTCCAAATATGTTAAATGCTACACAGGACCTCGTGGTATTGCGAGTCCATGTTATTTCGACTCACAGTCTTCAAATGTTCAGTAGCAACATGGCAATGATGGTGTATTTTGAATGAACAGTAGGCTAGCTCATAGGCGCAGATAGAGCAAATGTCAGCTGGATTTATTTTGCGAATAGTGGCCAAAATGGTGTTTTATTTTTATTCTCTAGAAAGAGAGAAAATGTTCATAACTTTGCGTAAAAATGTATATTGTATATCGCCATTCTCTCCGCCCACCACCACCACCACCACTCAAATCACAGTTTAACCTCTTGGCTGACTTCCAAGACGCTATTGTTCTCAGATTTTTTAGTTATTACCTTTAAATAAATGGCATCAACATCTTACCATCAGTGCTGTCACATCTCACCTTTGAAGTGTTCTGACTTGCTCAGACCATTATCTTTCTTTTTGAAAGATGAAACTATTTAGTTGATCCAATTTCATGCAAACACACTGGACCTAATCCAGCTTGCTAGTTTACTGCTGAAACTTCAGAATTGGAATTCTGTCATAGCTGAGCTGATTTGTTTGATTTGTTTAAAGAAGAGAAAATGACGGGGAGTGTCCTCTGTGTGTGCATTCTCAGAAGACTGTGAGGCAGAATTCAGGTTAGTCCCATATCCTGTGATCCATCAATAATTCAGAATGGGCAAAGGCCCAGTAGCATCCATCAGAATATTGCAAAAGTGCCAGAAAAAAAAACATACACCCGGTGGGTGTCTAGGTACACTAAAAGCACTGCTCACTTTTAAAGATATAAGGGTTAATAGCTGGAGGCTATCCATATTGAAGTTTCACAGCGCTACCTCTCAGATGTATCTTAGTCAACCTCTGGCACAGATAAGCAAATGCAGCCCTCTTCAATCCATTACTCAGTGGCCTGTTTAGAACAAGCAGTGATTTGTATCAGAGGGTCTTGGTGCGCTGTGGCGCAGTGTGTGTGGAACCTGACCATGCCTAAGCAGATAACCTATTATTTTTTAATCCACAGAAAGCTTTTACTTCAAATCCAAACACCTTTACAGGAATACACATTGAAGTATCCACACACACATACACATGCACACCACACACGCGCAACACACAACATGGCTCTCTTATTATTTGACATTTGGGTATGTTCATAATGTGTCGTCAATGGAGTAAATCATACTCATAAATCAAGGCAAAGTATTACAGCTGAAAATGTCAATTGAGCTGGGCTAGAGCTAACAAACCACTTATCAAATTACTGCTATTACCTACATGGATCATTGAATAACATATTTCGTAGTTGTGTAGATAAAATATTATGAAATGGCAAGCAATGACACAGCTAAGCAAACCCAGGAACCCTGCCCAGGAAGCTCAGACAGAGGGATGAATAGTTTTAACCATGCATTTTGCAACTACAATCTTGGCACCGCTTTGATACAAAAGTATGATACAGTATGTTGCGATGACTGTGCAACACATGATTGTAGCTCTTCAAAATAGTCTTATCTAGACTGTCAAACTATTCAGCTGCAGGTTGTTGCAGCCCTAATATGTCCAAGAAAGGCACTTGACCAGACCCCCACCCCCACCCCCAATCAGATTTAAAACATGGCATATGGGGAAGGGTCTTAGAGCAGAGCACACACACTGAATAATAACACTGGAGGTCTCCCTCAAGGTTGCCTCCACTGCCAACGCTGGAACTAAAGCTATAATTGGTACAATCCGTGAACCATTATCTCCTCCTGACCTTGAGCACCAATGTAAAGTCTGAACTTAATTACAGGCGCTTGTTCAACTCAGAAGGGGTTGCAGAGGCATTTAAATTGGGTTCCGATTCCAGATGTTGAAAATAATACACTTATATTTTCATCTTTGAATGTTTCAAAGAGACGATAATTGTGAGAGGCAGCTCTTGACCTGTGCCATGTGAAATGGTATGATTTAAATCATGAAATATCCTGACCCTGTTGAAATCCAACATTGTGTCTGGGAAAAATAATGATTCTGTATACTGTAGGTTTGTGAACACGCAGTCAGAATTAAGTCTAATAATCAACAGGAGATGAAGAGTTACAAATATGTGAAATCATATCAGTTACATCTAACATGATACAACTTCCTAGCACAAATTCTCAGAGCTTTGGTACTTTTCTAAGAAGAAATGTAAAGATTAGTTTTTACTATCAAAAGATTGCCTTTTTTTCGTATAAGACATATAAATGAAGTAGGCATCTGAGGGAATCTACTGTATGTGTCTCTGGAAATTGACCTTATGGGAAAAGAGGCCAATGATGATGGACGGTTCTCTGGCCCCTGGTATCAGTGTCATGAGCTGTACTTCCACCAGCTTGCCACTGTTTCTCTGGCTCCCATAATGCAATGCAAAGACAGGCTGGCTGTAGATTGATCACCACATAATTCAAAGATCTCCTTCATAAGATGAGATCCAATAAAGCAGGGGTTCTCTTGTGGAGCAGACATTTTTTCAAGGACTCCTCATAATTGCAACAAATATTTGACCATACAGTATAGCCATTTGTTCTTTCAGATGCTTTTAAACACTTATTCTAAAAACATATTTTGCTTATACCACAACAGTTTTAAATAGGCAGGAGCAGCTTTTGAAAGTTTTTTTTGTTTTTTGTCGAATCTAGGCCTGCTGTGCTAAAAAATACCATTTGTTGACCAATGTTAACACCCAATTAAATACCAATGTTAATGCCCAAGAATAGTGTTTTGACAGACTGATGTAATAACTTTGTCACTAATGTAACGCTGATGGAAGTAATGAGCACAATGCGACTGGGCTCTATCTACTATCAATCTCTAGTATTTTTCTCCCCATTAGACAAGTTTATACTTTGTAGCAAACTTTTTCACGAACCCCCTGGCAATGCACTGTGGACCCCCGTTTGAGAACCAATGCATTAAAGCTCTCAACCTGTAGCGTTAGGAGGGGAAATAAGCAGATGCAGGGGCCTATACCTCTTGTGACAATTCAGCTGCCTTTAACGTCCAGACTGCCTGACCAGGCCCAATTAACGTCTTGTGAATTTTATCTGTATCGTTGAATCGATGAATTGTTTCATATACCTCTTACTGACGTAGCATGGTATTTGGGAATCATAATGGGCAGGGACTTGGGTTTTGGTCTATCTATCTATCTATCTATCTATCTATCTATCTATCTATCTATCTATCTGTCTATCTATCTGTCTGTCTACCTGCCTATCTGAACATGCTTATATTTGTCTTTTACAAGGAATAACGTCTTCTATATTTGTTTCTATGAAATAACTGATCTTTTGAGAGCATACAGAAGAGGAGGCTTTGTCCAAATAACTTTTGACCATTAGAGCTAGTGGAAAACTCAGAGAGTATATATGGATCTAGTTAGGTCTGGGGAGGGCAATGGGAGTAAGCACTGGCTCGCCACAAAGCTCATTTGTTTTGTGGTCAGTCCTCCATGCAATCCAAACACAGGCCAATAAGATGAGCGTTTGCCAATGGTAATGTGGAACGATAGCTGGCTCATCCGCTCAGCGTTGAGCCAGCAAAGTGCTCACGCTGCAGCGTTTCATACTGAGTTAGATGGTCTAGAAAAGGTGGGGGTGTGGAGAGTTGGCCTCCGCTTTTATTTTGGCTTTCGCCCCACCCCAAACAGAACACACTCTCTCATTTTCACAAGTACACACTCACACACATAATAAAAAACACACACATGCACGCACAGACACACACACACACATACACACACTCACCCACCCATGGTCATAGCTATCACGAGGGATCATAACTGCAACCGATCTTCACAGCGGGACTGCAATTCCTAAGCTCCCCTCAACCATATCAGCAAGCACACTGGGCAGAAGCCTTAGCAACAGAATAACTAAAGAGCAAGTATGGAACAAGTTCTCAACTTCAGACTTAATACTGTGATCGGTCAGACTCCTAACATGAAGTTGCTGTATTCAGGAAATAGTGAATATACTCATATATCTTGGGCTCTAGTCTCAACTCAGTTACTTTGTACTGCATGACAGTGTGCTACCAGCGAGTCAGTGAGAAAATATTTTCTCTGATTATCACCACACAGTGCATGGTATTGTTAGTGTCGAAATAAGCACTTAGTTAAGTTAACCTAACTGCATTTGGTCCTTATTGCACATACTCTCTCTCTCTCTCTCTCACACACACACACACACACACACACACACAGAGAGAGGGGGGGGGGGGGGGCGAGAGAGAGACAACACACACCCATAGAATAAATACATGTAGGTAATTCTGGAAGTCTGTGGTTGTGAAAGGGTGCTCTGTGTGTGATGTGGTGTGGCGGTGACAGCCTTTCAGTGGGGCTACTCTCCCTAGCTGTCACTTTTCTCTCCCACTCACATGGCTGCCATGCAGGTGCCTCAACTCTCTAATGGCCCACCCACAGAGAGAGAGAGAAATAGACAGAGTGAAAAAGGACAGACATAGAAAAGAAAGTAGAGAGAGGGAAAGAGGAGATGGAGAAAGAAAAGTTAGTGGAATGGGCAAGTGAGAGAGAGAGAGAAGACATGCAGACATTGAGAAAGGCTGATAGAAGAGATGAGGGACAGAGATGACAGAGAGGAGGTGGAGAAAAGAAATATAAGGAAATATAGGGGGATTGTAAAGATAGATGGAGAAAAGAGAGAAGATAGGTAGAGGAAAACATAGACAGGAGGGGAGGCAGAGAGGGACGTATAGTGACAGAGAAGAAAAGCTGTGGCACCACATGTTCACAACAGCAAGGCCTTGTCACTCAGCAGTGGAGACAAGTGTGAGAGAGAAAGTGAGAAAGAGAGAGAAGGAGAGGGCAAGAAAATGAGTGTGTCCGTGTGTGTGCCTGTGGCAGGGTGCATAATCACAGGCAGTGGTGCTCTCTACAGGTTGGACCCAGGGGACGAGGAAATAAAGCCTCCATAATTGGGCTTCTGCACGCCACAGCACAGCCTCTCAACGAGGGAGTCGGCGGGGTCAAGCTCTTCTCTGACCCGACCCTCGGGCAAGGCATATCTAACGCGTGCATCCGATCACAGTGGCCGCGCCCCACCATACCTCATCACTCCAGTGCCCTCTCGGCCTCTGAAGAGATCAGCACGCAATCCTCTGCCAGGCGTTGCGGTGTGATATGAGGGCAGAGCAGACAAACATGTCTGATGGGGGGCACAGAGGGTTGATGGAGGGGCAGACCTGAGGGGACCTGAAGGTTCATAAACACAAAACTTCTGATTTCCTTAGAGAGACAATCATTCAAGGTATGTGTGTGTGAGGGGGCTGGCTGGGTCAATATTCTCATTTCAACAAAATTGTGATCGGGACTTTTTATAACTTTGCTACGTTTTGAGGTCAGACAGGGACTATTTTTGTATGCAGTCTCTGCAATCTCACACTCATCACTTTTGCTATGGGCTAATTGTTTGTTTTGTCACTAAAAGAAACTGCCGCGATGGCAACACTTCCAGAATCGCAGTGCGAATATGTGTGGACGGTTTGGCAATCTGTGCATCAGCAACAGAATCTGGGCTGCCTGTCTCCATACCGGTCAGGAAACAAGTGATCTGCACACACAGTGGCAACTCATTTACACCTTCCATTCTAACAATGACATCACCACATGGGAAAGGAAAGATCTAGAACACTTACAGCGGCTGCCCAGCTGTATGTCTGTTAGTCCTCTTCATTACAGATGCTCCCTCACAATACACTTACCAAGAATCTGTTTTGTCCTACACAAGAGAGAGAGAGAGAAAAAGAGAGAATAAGAAAGGAGGGAAGGACGGAGAAAGAGAGAGGGTGTTTAGAGGGGATGTATTTTAATAAGATGTTTATCAAAATCGGAATCTTAGGAAATTGCCAGCCATTTGTTCCACTCTCTCTCTCAGCATCTCAAGGTGGGCGTGATGATAATGAATTTTGTTTTAATTAGACAGCTTTCCACATCACAGCAAGAGATGACCCCATCCTCCCCCCACCCCCACCAGAGCCTGTCTGACGGCTGCCAGAGGAAGGTGGGACTGGCTGGAAAGAGACAGCGTGGCCGCAGCGGCAAATTCGGCACGCTCCACGAAGCCACTACCGTGTCACGCAGGCAGCTATTTAGCAGAATCGCATGGGTTAATGGGCCAGTTGTGAGGGTGTGTTTTTCTTTTTTCTGTGTCTTCGTTTTGTTTCCAACCATTTCCCTTCTCCATCAGGAGCAAGGTGTGAGGAGCCATCTTGCTCATTCTCTTGCATACTAATGACAAAAGGGCCTTGTGTTTGTGTTGTGCACTTTTGATAACCACAGCGGACAGAAACAACATATTCTCCAAAACCTGACAGCCAAAATTCATGGCAAACTTGTAAAAAAGGCAGAGACTAGGCAATGAGTAACAAGCATTGTTATTGGTGTGGTGGATTTCATTTCTTTTTCACTGAGATTAGGAGGGAGGGGAGGGGGAGCAGCTAAGATGTACTATCAGATTTAATGCTGCAATCATCTGTGCAAAACCTCCAAGTGTTTTGTGATTGCAAATGATAAATGGGGCATAGCAAACACCATATCCATGTTTATGGATTTCCAATAAGTCAAACACAGGAAAAGATACAATCAAAATATGAAAGCTATTCCAACAAAAAAGCAACAGCTTTACAAGGAAGAAAACAAAAACAGGTAGTGAAGTCTGAAATCAGAAATCTTTTCTCAAGTGTGTTATGAAACAAAAGCGGGAGGTAAGAGGTTGAATTTAACCATTTTGTTTTTGAGTAAATGACAAACACCAAAAACAAACAAACAAAAAAGTTTGTCAAGTCAGTCATCAGTAAATGTGTGAGTGTTGTTTGGATTGGAATGCCTGAGTGTGATGTTCGGAATCCGAAGCAGGAATGGCCTCTTGATGGGAGAGGGAGAGCTGCTGTTTTAACTGATAGACACCTGCACTCAAGTGCAGGTCATCAGTAATTATCTGCCCCACAGTATGGGCCCCTGACACACCTGCAAGGCAATCAGACAGAGACACACGTAGAAGGCCTAGAGAGCCATAACAAGAGGCTAAGAGACATGAGAACAAATAGAGGACATGATTATGTCTGCCTTTAACATGCCAGCGCTTCTCATCTCCCGTGGCAAATGGGGTTGCAGCGCATCAGGGGTGACGGTGCCAGAGGCCGAGGTTGATTAAGGCTTATCTCCAGCACATCTCAAATTCACACACACACACACATCCACAGATCCCCTTGTTCCTTTCAGACAGGGATTTAGGGCTATGGATGGTCTGGCTGGCCTGTCAAGGAGGGGGCTCATCTGCAGTGATACCTTAATCCTACATGGCCTGCATGGCAGGTGCACAAGGACAGCATGCAGATACCACATGTAAATGGAGGAACTGAGAGAAGCTCTGTTGTGTTTGTGTGAAAGTCTGAGGAAACGTGTAACATGTACGTGTGTGTGTGTGTGTATGGAGTCTGGGTATGTATGGGGGATCAGAATGTGACATCAGTAGCCCTTCTGCCATGGCTGTTATGGAATTACTGTATGTTAAGGATTTCATCGCTATGCAGGGAATGACGAATCACATGGGAATTGGAGAATCTCCTGATAATTGAAATGAAGTTGTAATATGATGTCTAGATCTTTATTTTAAAACACACAGACACATAGACAGACACTGGACAGATTTTTCCCCCCTCTCTATCTTAAAATAGACTTTGATTGATTCTCAGTGTGGTTCAGTTCAATTAGATTATTAGTTAGGAGTAATTATTCTTCATAAGAGTAATTAGTTGATTGAGTTCATTACATAAACCATTAAATTGTGTGGTATGCAAATTAACATCATTGGCATCACATGATGTATGCTGATAGTCCACAGGCAGACAAAGAGAACATGCCAAACCAGTCCAGAATCAGTACTGCTACACCAGGCTAGTCCATGTATTTAAAGGGGAAACAGAGTGGAATTAGGGAAGGTTGTGCATGGCCATATAGTAGTGCTTCATATGTAAATCTTTATTTATAGCCACTAAAAACTGACAGATTAGAACAAAGCTTACATGTGATTACCTGTGATGACATTTCAATACAAGGTTGTAATTGGACTTGAATATACAGTATTCTGTTTTAATGTCAGAGAACAAGGCACAAAATGTCCTTAATCTGTACCATGCCCCCTTTTAAGTATTACTTCACTTTACACTAGCCCCCTTACTGCATGCTTTTGTCAATATTAGGACAATTATATGGATAATTTTTGCATCTCCTTTACAGCATCTTGTGATAGAACAGTAAATTGTGCACACTTGTGCATCAGTGTTATGATGTCTGACTGAAGGAACTAAAAGTTAAATTGTTCAGTGGCAATAGGATATCAGTTGTTTATACGAAGGTTCTAAAAGTGTTAAGGTAGGGTAAGTCAGTAGGCAATTAAGAGAATCATGAATATGCATGTAGATGGAGGGTTATAGTTTGACAAACAGAGGTAAGTGGGCGAGCCAGGTCATGGATGCACTATCGCTCAACACTCTTTCAGGCAGCTGTCCCTGTTCCTCTGGGCCTCTCCATCAAAACCCCACCATGCAGCACATTTAAATTTAAATTAGATTCATTCAGTTTCATTTTTTTAATCATGCATTATTCAAAATGAAATCTCTCCCATGCACAGGCAAATGTGGCCTGTAGCATGGCATCTTGGGCTATCATAGTAATAAAAATGCAGGGTTAGCCTACAGATTGTCTTTGACATTCCCACACTGTTTCTCCACTCACTCTCAAGGTGTATGGGTTAAAACAGGAAATAACATTATTAATCATATTTGAGAGGATTAACTGGCAGAAAAGACAGCATATGCAACATGCATAGACCCAATGTGTCTAACATGTATCTATAACACCAGTTAAATGGTAATATATCACACATGTATAACCAGCCTGGAAGCAACAAATGGCAGCCAGTGGCAATGTACAGATTAGAGAGAATGTTGACTGCAACCTTGTGTCTTCTTCTGTTTTATCCCCCCTTGTTGACCCCGGCAGTTTGGTTCATTCAGAATTCTCAATTTGTAAACTGTTAATGTGTTAACATGTGACCCCAAACAGTGTGTTTGGCAGACTGGAGTCTGACTGACCAGAAGACTTCAGGGTGAGTATAAACATCAACCACAGTGGAAACAACCCACAGTTCTCCTTCTGGCATCAGCTTTCACACACACACACACACACACACACACACACACTTTCTCTCTCTATTTCTGTTTTTCCTAACACACACACACACACACACATGAGACTCCACACCTGATGGATTACCACACAAATTTGATTCTCCATTTCAACCACTTCCTGGCTGGCCCCAAGCAGAACCCTGGATGTTGGCCACGACCTTGGAAAGGTAGATGGTACCCTCTCTGTGAGTGCGTCTGGGTGAGAGTGAGACAGAGGGGGTAGAGAGAGAATGTGTGTGTGTGTTCGAGAACAATTTTAGCAATGTTGAGAGAAGAGGCAAACCAGCTAGGAGGAAAGTAGAAAGAAGAATCTAAAAAAATCTGAGGAGAAAGAGAAACCGAAGAGAACAGAGACATGGGATTTCTTGTAGACCATGTTGTTAATAGAATGTTATACCTTTCCATTACTTTATACTTTTGTACTATTGGTTAAGTGTCCATCTTTAAAGTTTAAAGTTTGAGAGAGAGATTAGTGCAATTGAGTAATATTCAATGTAGACGTGTGCATTTAGTCAGTGTTTCTGTGGGTGTGTGATGTCTGTATTGTGGAAACCCACAGACATTCAAGTCTCTCTGTTCATCTAAATTCACAGAAACATGTGAGCGCATGGAGAGTGGAATATAGTGAAGCAAGTGGAGAGCTGTAGGGTGAAACTACTTAAAAGAGTGTTCCCACGAGGGGGCCAGTCAAACCCAGCTGAACCCAGACCTCAAACAGGAGTTATTTTTAAACCTCCAACCCAAGCATAGGCCTTGAGCTGCACCCCAGCGTGCTGCTGTCAGGAGCTGTGGTCCAATGCGATGTCCAAAGACATCCTCGGGACCACAGTCCTCCACTGCCATCCCACCACCCCCCACCTGGATTTAAGCCCAACCTGTGCTCCAATCCCCCTCAGTTCCTTGTGTGTCAGCAGTTCCACAAAGATGTAAACATCTTGTCGGGGGTTGATGTGAGAATGTCCAGCAAGGGTTTTCCTTTGTACTTTCAGGATGAGCCAATATTTCCTCCCCAGGAGTGCACAAACAAACTCACCACATTTTTATTCATCTTCAGCTAGGACATTGCAATACAGTACAAAACCAAAACAAGAAAATGCCCAGTATGGAAAATTGCAGCCATATGTGACATGATGATGTGTGATAAAGTTACAAGATTAGGGAAAATGGTAACACTTCATAATGAGGTGTGTTAACAGACCATTTACAAAGTGTTACATACTACTCTTTAGAACATTAATCAACATTGATTTGATCAGAAAGGTATAATAGATATAGCATTTAACCACCTCATTTTATTACACTATACAGTTATGGTCATATGGTTATGGACTTAATGATAAATATTATGTAAATCAAATGAAACACTTCATGCTATACATATAACTCGCAAGCTTTTTGCTTTAAGTCTTATGAGCTATTTGTAAACAATTTACTTGTAATAATTGTTTAGTAATAACTTCTGAATATGTTTATTAAGCATTTGTAATGTCTTTTTGAGTGACTGCTTCTAGGCAAAGTACTGCTGTTATCTAATGAATAGTAAGTAACTAACAAAGCATTTTGTAACACTTTGCAAATGGTCTGTTAACACACCTTATTATGCATTATCAAGAACATGAATCATAATCAATAACTTCATAATGCTGAATTGGACTGGCTAGCGAGAGTAAATTGAAACAATAATATCCTGGTAAAAGAAAAGTAAATCAGGTACTGAACAGTACTGTGCTGTGATAAGCAGACCATATGTTCATTGGTACTAATTAAGACTACAGAATGTTCTGGTTCTCATACAGAACTCAAATCACTTTGTCTCATGTACATAACGCTTGAGCATATGTGAACTATATTATTCAGGGCCTGTTTCTCTCCCTAAAAGCAACAGCCTGAAAGAGGCAGATCAATGATCACCAAAACACCTACAGACATATAGAGTATACAAGTATTATGTGAATGTACCATACAGATTTGAACACACACGTCCACATGCATACGCACGCACAAACAGAGACACAAAAAACACACAACAAAGAATTCCCTTTGAGTTCCTTTAAGACACACCCATGCCTCTTGCTGCTGTTACTGCAGTCCATTGCTGGAGAACAGTGTCTACCCCCCCCCCCCCCCAAAAGATGGCAGCTTGTTTCTACCCTCCCAGCAACTGCCATCACAATCGATTTCATTTGACCAGGAAAATAAGTCGATTTGGGTCCACAATAAATATCGTTATCCATTAGTGGCCCTAAAACAATGGGCTCTTTCTCTGTCTACTGAATGGTGCCCTAATGCATTTAGGTCCGTGTGCGCCAGCGATGAATCTGCCCGCCGGTGTCACCGTGCCACGCAAGTGACCACGCCATCCGTCTTTGACCACCATAGCCCGGACTATACCCAGCTAGTGTGAACAATGGCACTCATGCCCGGCCCTCTAAATCAAAGGCATTGCTGCCACAGCCTCTATTTCAGAGCTGGGTGCAGTAGTGGGTAATGAGCTATGGAGCTGAGGCATTACCAACTGATGTTTTTGTTTTTTCCACCAAAAAATGACCATTGCTCCTCTGTATTTGTGATGGATGGTCAAACTGCAGCAGTATTTAAATAGATTTAATACTTTTGAGTGTGCTTTCATCAGATGGAGTGTGTGTAGATGTGTGTTCTTAGAAAATATGAAATATATTACGCTCTTCTGATAAATGTTCCAAGAAATCAGTTTCCCACAATAAATTAAAAATAAAAAAATGAAATGAGACAATAGGCTCTTTTACACAAACTGTCAAGAACATAGTTTTGGAGGACAACTTGCAATGTCCATGCAATTAATTCTCCAGTTTGTTGTACGCTTAGCTTTTTTCCCCCACTTAACACCAGTGACACAGTTGTCTTGCTTTTCTGGATAATTTGGAAAGGCTCCCTGAGTTTGATAAATTGCACTGCACAGAGAGATGCTCAGCCTTGTCCTCAGCAGCACACTTAAACCAGTCTGTGAAACAGTAATGAAGCCCCTCTTGGAGAATCCAGGCAGGCACAGCCGGTGTTGGGAAGACCGGAGCCAAGCTCATCTGGACAGCAGAGGGGTCCAGAACTCCAGTCCAGACTAGACGAGATGATCATTTAGCTGCCATTATCCTGAAATAGGGGAAATGGCATCTAATTGGTCCATTAATTGCTGTGTAAATTCAGGTTGCGAGCCTCAGAGACGGACGAGATGGCAGTTTTCCTCTCTGATTAAACCACTCACTCTCTTTTACACAAACTGGTGTGAGTGTTTAGCTCATCGCACAGGCAGATGTGGATCAAGGTCTGAGAGAATTATCATATTTAGAGGCTGCATATTTAGAGACTGGCTAGGAGGCCAATCCAGACCAGCTCTTCAGAAACATAGATGGTTACTTTTATTAGCAAATAGTACATTTAGCAAACACCAAATCAGCCAAGCAGGCACTTACAGAGATTTTCTCATGAGAACGGACAGACAGACAGACAGACAGACAGACAGACAGACAGATCTTCCAATAATAGCGTGAAAACAAATCAATACAAATCCTTTAGCTGTCATACATATGTTAGAAATGCTGTAAATGATGTGACCGTTACCAAATACAGGTCTGCCAGATGTGGGCCAGAGTGTTGGTGAGATTGTCTCAGCTACTAAAGCTTGGTATACAGTATGGATCCACGCCCACAGTAATTCCACCTACGGTCTCACCAGTCATTGTTCACGTCGTCCATACTGATAAAGCTGTGAGTCATTTTGTTGTGGCAAGGCTAATCAAAGTGGGTGGTAAGAGAGTCGCCTCTCTCTCTTAATTTCTGTGTTTTATTTATTTGTTTATTTATTCTTGAATACAACCTGCAAACCATTAATGGATTTTCTGATGATTTTTGAACATTTGTCTTTGTTTGCACACTCATTAATTTAGCATAAGGTGCATATTTTTTCCCTTGAAAACTTACATTATGCATCCCACTGCATTATTATTTTCTGTGTTTATAACATTGTCATTACCTATTGTTATCTCACAGAAACTTTCGACCTGTCAGGAGTACAATGACACACAGAAAGAGAGAGAGAGTTTCTGTTTTTTAAGGCATCCGTTCAGCAGCAGAGTATACTGAGAGGTATTAGGTGCACATGGTCTCTTTGTCCGTAGCCTATCAGTCCATGGGCCCATATACCCCATACAGTCCCACAGAGAGGGCTGAGGTGCCCTTGGCCCAGCGAAAGCAAGAAGCGAGAACTCTTTCATATGCTGGTCAGACCTTAGAGGGCCTTGACTGCACAAAGTGCATTAACCAGACGTGACCTCTCTCCCTGAGGAGATGGGATGAGACACATACCAGTGTATGTCCACACTGGACATAAAGCAAAGCTCTACAGTGAATCATAAACAGCTGCCAGTACCTGTACTCTTTCTAGCTCCTAAGAAGCCATTTTGGTTCAAATAAGTCATGACAAAAATATTTATATGCTGGCCTTTATAGTTTAATCAGAACCACAATTAGCAGAGGAGGTGTTGCATCCCATAATTCTCTTTTCACCCACAGTGTTGTTCGTCAACAGCTGAGGTGTCATGGGCTGTCCTTGAACACCGAAACCAAAAAAATAAAAACTCTCACTAGAAGTGTTGATGTTCTCAAATGCTAATTGTTGCTAATCGTGGCTGTGCATTCTCAGTCCGCTAAAATAAATATCTCCTCTCTTGGCGAACTGAATAGACTCAGAGGAACATAAATAGAGGGACCTAGATTCTTGGATTTATCTTTATTTTGCTCCTGCTTTAAAGATTTTCTTGTTTTGTTTTTCTTTTCGCATTTGTCAGTCACTTCAAAGTATTTCTCTTTTTGTAGGACATGCATGCTGCCTTTGTTTTGTTTTGAGTCAAACTGAAGAGAAATGGAATATGATTATTTGTAAGCCTACCTGAAGAAGCACTTTGTGTGAGTTGTGTAAGCAATGATCGCCTGTCTGTAACAAGATGTATGCACCAAAAGCTCAACAGAACAAATTCAGTTTTTCGGGGACGAAGACGCACTTTACGTTACAAATTTGATTCGCCCTGAGTATGCTTCATGGAGGAGACAGGCTTAAGTGGAAACTGCCTCACCTTGTAGTTAACAAGATTGTGTCAGCAATTACACTAAAAGTGTGCCAGAGAATGTTTTAGGAGGGGAAGGGAGAGAGAAAGAATGATGAATTCTACTTAGGGAAGGAGGAAGGGCTAATTCAGTTATGACTAAGTGAGCTCTACTGGTGAGACAGAGCTGACCCTTGTCTCTCTGCTGTGGAGTTGTGGGATAATGCTGCGATTGGAGGTGGGTATATGTGGGGGTTTTATGGAAGGTGTGTGTGTGTGTGTGTGTGTGTGTGTGTGTGTGTGCATGTGTGTGTGTGTGTGTGTGCGTGTGTGTGTGTGTGTGCATGCAGGCATGTTTGTATGCGTGTGTGTGTGTGTCTAACGTAAATATGGAGGGCAAACACACCAGCGTCTCATCACTCATGAATTTTCAACAGCTGACATTTGCTGACATTGCTTCCTCCCAAGTTTGGCAGAAAATGAACAATGTGTGTGTTCTGTATGGGCCAGGCAAAACTGAAGAGAAAAAGAAATAAGAGCATGTGTGTGTTTATGGAGTATGGTGTGTGCATGTGTGTGTCCAATGAAGTATGGTGTGTGTGTGCGTGTGTGTCCATGGAGTGTGCGTGTGTGTGTCCATGGAGTATGTTGTGTGTGTGTGTGTGTGTCCATAAAGGGTCTTTCCTATATCCATCTCTTTCTGTCTGTGTAGAAACGCACAGGGGAAAAGAAAGTCCTGCCTTTCATTTTACTTCTCTTTTTCCTGAAAACACACACACACACACACACACACACACACACACACACATACACACACAATACACTTAGAGAGTGCTTTATCAACATACAGTGTTACTGTAAGTGAAATGGTCTGAGAGGTTATGGCTCATTCAGTGCAGAAGCCATGACACAAGACAAAATGGATGACAAAGGTGAGGCTTTATCATTACAATAATGTGTGACTATAACATCTTGAAATCAATTGGTAGTTCCTTGCAGTCAATGAAGTGTAGAAGTAGGAAAGATGTTGCAAACAAAGATTAAGTTTAGATTAAGAAGTAGGAAAGATGTTGCAAACAAAGATTAAGTTTAGATTAAGAAGTAGGAAAGATGTTGCAAACAAAGATTAAGTTTAGATTAAGTCATTACTGCAAAACCTCCAACACACATAGAAATCAGACTGGGCTGATGTGACTCTCCACAGACAGAACATAAGCCACACTCCAGATGTGAAAACCTTAAGTGCTGATCTCATGAGAATGAGGTGTGTTGGTCCTTGTGTGTGTGTGTACACATTCACATTTTCATACCCAGGGTGTGTGTGTGTGAGAGAGAGAGAGAGCGAGAGACAGAGCGAGAGAGAGAGAGACTCCGGTCTGTAACTGTTGTCTGACAGGTTTGTGTATTTATCCACAAACCTCGACTGCGGTCCCAGCCTTCCCCATAGGCCTGATTCAGTGTGAAACCAAATCCCTTAATTAATCCCCTAAACCACTGCCCCCCACTCCAGCGCCATTAAACCAATTATGCTATTACCAGCCTTGGGGTCCACAGACCTGCTAATGGACAGGCCAAGCATCACCCTAGATGTGTTATTCCAGGGTCTAGAACATGATACCCCCGGTTCCACAGAGGACACTGGGGAACTGGAGGCCACAGTCCTAGCTCTGGCACATTCCTATGTGTTAAAGCCTGTTTTAATTTGATTGTGTCTCAACAAGCTTTCCCCTTACCCTCTCATTTATATTAACCATTATGCGTGCATGCTGATTAGATAAGTGCATTTATTTTTTATTTAATTGCACTTACATAAAGAAGAAGAAACAAATCTGTTTTTTTTTATTTACAATGTTGGAAAAAAATGTAGGTAACAATCTTTATGAACTCAGTAAAGGGTTATAATGCATTCATAAAGGCTTATTGCTAATGACATTAGCATCGTTACTGTTTATACATTCTCATGATTGTACCCATAAGAAGTTATAATGTTATCACAATATAATAATACATTTCAAATTGTAAAGGCTGATATTATAAGCCATACATTATAATCCTTTAGAACTTGAAGTGTCACAAAGCGTTATAAGCCTCTATGGCCTTTTGATACTAGGGAAACATACCACTAGTCTGTAATGATGCCTTATTGATTTTCATGAGTAATGAGTATGTGTTCATCTCAATTAGTATACACTGAGCATACTGCCTTCATATAAACTGTTACCAGTGTGTCTATACTGTTTTGATAGACTTTCAACATGAGTATCAAAAATGTTTTGCCTCTACAGAATTTTTTTTTTACCGTCTTGCTGTAACTAGTTTCCTTGCCTTTATCACAGGATTGTAAAACATTTCAGCTGCTCACAAAGGGGCACTTGTAGGAGTTTGTTCCTGCGGTTGAGTTTCCTCCAGGTTGGAAACCACAACACAGACCTTGGTGGGAGTCCAGCACTTTAGCAAATATAATCACCACTTTATGCTTGCTAAGCATTATATTGCCAAAAACTCACATAGGTTCACATAGGAAGATGAGTTTAACAACTTCGAAAAGCAACTTCATTTAGTTTCAAAAGCCCATAAAGAAGAGAAGAGAAAAAAAAACAATTCAAATGATTCAAGCCGTGCTGTTGTTTGGAACTATGGTGCTTCCATACTGTGTCTAAGCGAAACCTCATCAGTATTCTGTGGCGCTACGGTCTTTTAGAAATCTGGCTATAATTATGTATTTGGATGTCTGATATAATTTGATTTGATCCAACGGAAGGGAGTCGCTCGTGCCCATCCAAGCGCTGCATATGATCCTTGCTATTCGGTAATTTCGATGCTTTTCAGAGCATATAGCCGGAAGCCAGCTGTCTAATTTACCTCCAGCCACACATATGATGACAGATAGATGAATAGCAAATGGATGAATGTGTACGTGGCGTGTCAGTGTGAATGTGTGTATGGATGTGTGCATAAATGGGAGTGTGTGTGTGTGTGTGAATCTGTGTTTGTGTATTTGTGTTACTGAAATATATATAAATTGTGTATTTGCCAGAGAAAGGGAGTTTTAGATGCCTTTCAAAAATGATAAATTGAATGCATCAGTACCTGACTTTTTTCATTAACTTACAGTCGCTTTTTCATAAATCCAATGATCCAATGCTTGTCTGCAGCGAAACAGGATCTTTCAGCCTAAGCCAGCAAATAGTCCTGCAAGGTCTGTCAAGGTCATATCAAATATGTACGGTGTGACCCACAGTTGTAATTGCTGAGCTGTAGATATTCTTGTGCCCCCTGACACCAGTTGACCCTGAACATTAAACATTGTGCAGTCCATTTTGTACCCATAAAAGGCAGAAAAACCAAAGTCTGCCCATAGTAGATGCCTTTGACAGCCTCTGGAAGAAAGAGAGAGGGCTCATTTCTGAAAACATTCAAGCATGAAGGGGACTATAGTACAGTTAAACAAACTACAGAATGACAAAGGCAAGTATTAAATTGTGTCACTGTTAGCCTCTGACAAATCAACATTTCATGTGCCCATGATATATTTATGGCTAAAACACCACAGTAGACCTCTCATAACTAAGGGAGTTAAGCATAATGAATGTCACACAATATAGGCCTACATGACAGAGAAAAATGATATGATCAACTGTACATGCAGTGTCAAAGTATGTTAACGACACGTCTCTTCTGTGGTTCACTATGTCCTTCCATCTCCCTGATGGTCAACCCCCTCTGTGTCAGTATGCTCCTCTCTCTGGCCCAGTAAGTGCTGATCAGACAGAGATGAGGTAGGGTAGATCTCCCAGCCCAGAGGGCACAGCAAGGGTAAGTGTGGTGCACAACTGCGCTAATAACAGGCAGGCCGCATCCAAGTGGTTTGAAAGCCTCATTTAACCCTGTGCCTACCTTCAGAAACAGCAATTTGATTTGCTCAGGGGTTAATGTACTAGGCTCCCTAATGAAATTTGAAGGCGGGCATCCAAGGAATTGGCACAGTAGGAAGGTGGCAAAGTCGAAGAAGAAGAGAACAAATGACAGGGTAAGAGAAATAGTGAGAGACAGAAGTTTTGTGTGTGTGGGTGTGTGTGTGGGTGTACGCCTGCCTGCATACATGTGAAAAGGTAAGGTTAGCGAGTGCATTGCATGAGAAAACCAGCAGTAATATGGTATCTCAAGCTATGGCTTGTCAGAGAATTAGTTTTCTTGTTCATGCTTCCAGTCATAGCTTGTGATTGTGGGTCTGAATGTGTGACTTACGTGTGTATAAGCTTGTGTGTATGAGTGTGTATGTGTGTGTGTGGGGGGGGGGGCATCTTCTCCAGATCAGCTCGACCTGGAGGAGGAGGTGGTGGTGTCAGGGGTGGGGGGAGGGGTGGACAAAAGGTGGCATTGGCCCCAGCTTTATCTGCGGCAGCAGGAGGACTTTGTTAGCCTCTCCATAATAAAGTGAATGGCGGCCGGCGCCCCGGCCCCTAATTGAATTTCGCTCCGCCACAGCCTCATCCTCTCACCTGCTCTCATTGAAGCGCACAGGCTCTGTCAGCACCAATGGCCTAGATACTGCCTCACCTCTCTTCTCACCATATTCTCACTTCTGTTCTCCTCTCCTCTACTCTCCTTTCCTCTGTTCTCCTCTCATCTCTCTCTCCTTTCCTCTGTTCTCCTTTCCTCTCTCTCCTTCTTCCATCTCTATCACTGTACAGCCAGAGAGAAAGAGAAATAGAGTGAAGGACAAAGGGAAGAAGGACGAAAATGGACAAAGGTTTTTTTTTGATAGACAGGTTTAGAGACTGGTGCCGTGGAAGCAGACAGAGGATGCCAAGCTGATAGGCAGACAGCTGGAGGAGTTAGGAGCTGAGGTGGTGACAGATGGACTGACAGGGAAGGAGTGAGAGATGAAAAGGAAAAATGGTAAAAAAAACAGATAAATTGTGTGAATCAGCAGTAACGATCTGGGGAGATGGACCTAGAGGTGATCCCCAGAATCCAAGAGAGTGTGTGTGTGGATTGGAAGTAACGATTTTTCTCCTGTCAATCATCCAAATACACTCCCTCTGGATGGATAGAGTGATAAATAAACTGCTGTGTGTGTGTGCGTGTGTGTGATTGTGTGACTCTACTAATGTGTATACAGTATGTGTGTCTATGTGTGAGTATTTGCAAAATAAGCCACTGTGTTGGAGTGTGAGTGTGCGTAAGCGAGTATGCGGATGTGCAGATTTGCGTGTCTGCCTGAATGAGTTTGTGTGATTACTGGTGTGTGTGTGTGTGTGTGTGTGAGAGAGAGAGAGAGAGAGAGAGAGGGAGAGTCGATCCACAGTGAACTGCCTGCACTGTATGGAGTGCACTCGACCTTCACGGGGACAAGGTTGTGTTTCGTCCGCACAGCTGGTGAGGGAAGTTGACAAGTTGCTCTCTGCGTTAATGGTAGGACTCAAGGTCAAAAAGCTGAGGTGATTATGCCCACAGACTGTATATTCCACAGGGAATTAAAAAAAGACCCCATCAGTCTGCTTGAGCACCTGGAGACTTGATTATGCATTATCACCTACAAAGCTCAGAGACTCAGAGATCGGAGTGGTACCAAAGTGCAGGAAAATGAAGTATAAAACAGTCACCGTGACGGAGAGGCTGAACTTAGAGCGAGCCTGCCTGTGGCGATGGCATCGGCTGTGAATGTTCCAGGCTTGTCTGCTCCTTCAAGAGGCCACAAGGGAGTCAGTCAGCCGCATGTATGTGTTACATTCTCTCTCTCTCTCTCTGTCTCTCTCTCTCTCTCTCTCTTTCTGTGTGTGAGTGAGTGTGCAACACTCAGATCAGTCTCGGAGACGGCACAACATCCTGGAAGGGTGTAATCAGTACCTCGCTGCTGTTAATTTGGGATGTTAGCGCAGTCGAGTGGGGAATGACATTGGAAACTGCCTCCTCCTCCCCCTCCTCCTCCTCCTTCGGATATCTTTGATACTCATCTAACCCCCCCCCCCCCCCCCACCTCCACCACCACCTCCTCGATCCCCCCCGCCCCTCCCCCTCCACCCCCCACCACCACCCTCTCTCCACCTATCCATCTACCCAGCAAGGCTCCTCTTGCTTGAAGCACACCGGCAGCACTCAGCTCTTCTCCGCTCAGCTTGGCTCAGGCTCCAAATGGAGGCAGGCATGCTGGCGTGAAAGGTGCACATTATCCCCTTCACTTGATGATTGCCTCGGGAATGTGGTCATGAGCATCGACACATGACCAGACAAGTCACATGTGAAAATCTAAGAGTGTGAGCAAGAAAGCAAGAGAGAGAGAGAGAGAGAGGAAGAGACAGAAAGAGAGAGAGAGATGGAGAAGAAGAGAGATGGGTGAAGTGAAAGAGGAGGGATGCATGCTTTGAAGGTTTATTTAAATGAGCTGTTCTCTAAGAAGAGTAGGAAAATGTATATTTGGTCGTTAAAAGATACCTAGATTAAGCTAGGCTTTTTTAAGGAGGGGGGCATACTGACATACTGATCTGCCTGGTAGAGTAGTGCAAAAACTAACCTGTAAGGACACGCTCACTTTACACATTGTTTTCAGTGAGAACTGCTTTGGACCCTCTGCTAAAATAGAAGCAGGTCACCACACTGCCACCTAGAGGTTAAGAAAAAAATGCAATTGTGGCGTGTGATGAAATAGAAAGTCATACAGAAGAGGTAGACAGACAAGTAGAGAGGCAGGGAAGAGTCAGACAGATGTGCTCAACACAAAGAGAGAGGGAGGAAGGGAGAGAAAGAGAGAGACAGAAATACTGGAGGAGAAGTTGTGTGACTGTGACGGCTACAGCTGACAGTTTTGACAGAGGCTGATATGAGCACATCTTCTATCAGGCTAGCTTCAGGAGCCCCCAATTACTGCTCTGATAAAGCCAAGCAATGAGGAAGCAAACAGATTAAGAGCCACAATATGTGAGCTTCGGAATATGAAGCACATCCTTACATAAGCACACAGTCTGTCGGCACAGGCAGGCATATGCCGAAAATGGCTGATGGTATCCAGTGATTGACATGAAATTTGCCAGCACCAAAAATATGTTCACAGCCAGTGTCATGATGCAAGTTTGCCAAATGGTGACAGGAGATTGAGAGGAAGGATGCGCTTAAACATACACACACACACACACACACTCTGGAGAAAATTTTACGGCATCCCAAAAATGTGGCAAAAGTCACACCACAAAAACAAAATAGCTGGATCAGAAAATCAGAGTGCAAACACATCAGCCACTGCAAGAACATCAGCCTTGCTGTTATACTAGTGGAGTCATCATGAGTAATCACAGGGATTCGAAAGATAGCTTAAAAAATGAATAGCATTCAAATGAATCCCTCAATGAAACTGATTTTACCGTAATAGGCATGATCACTTCTCATCCCAGGTGCAGATGACAGTAATACAACAAATACCCGACGAATGAAACAAACAAACAACAAATTGTAATTTCCTAAATTTCGTGAATTCACAATAATTCATTTGTTGAGCTTTTGAGAGGAGCAGCTGACAGTAAAGCTCTTGAACCCTGAGACACTTAAGCATCACTAGCATGTACAGGGAATCCCTCGCTCTGGTGTCTCACAAAGGAACGCAACATAACCATAATGAAAACTAGATGTAATACCTTTGGTAAATGGAGACATCGCTTGTGCATACATGATTACTCATCTTTGAATACTCTTTTTCTACAGATGCATAGCAGTTTTAGCGCTGGGCTCTCGTCAGTGCCAGGTGCTTATTTTTGCTCTCTGTGAGCTGCAGGCTTTTTTGTGCTGCACACCTGCTAGTGAACTCAGCAGAGCTGTTTATTTTTGTTTTGGGCCTCCTACCTGATAAGGAGGGAGGAGAGAGAGGGAGAGAGATGGGCAGAGATGAGGGGACAGGGGGTAAGGAAGAGGAGGAATCTGACCATGGCTTGGGCAGAAAGCAGCCTGGGTAAGTCTTTGTGACCAGAGAAGAAACAAGAGGTTTTGTACAATGTATGTGTGTGTGTGTGTGTGTGTGTGTGTGTGTGTTGTGTGTGTGTTCTCTTTTAAAGACAAGCAAAATTACAAAGTTTTTGGCCTAATCATCATGAAGAGCATGTTTGTTGCAAGTGAGCATTCTTGGCTGTAGTAAGTGGTATTGGTATTGCTCTTGAATGTGGACACACACACACACACATGCACACACACACATGCACAGACACACACACACAAACACACACACAGACATTTCCTTCCTCTATTTCTCCCTTTCACTCTCTCCATATTTCTCTCTATGTACACACATATTGTCACACAAAATGCCAGCACACAATCACTCTCTCTCTCTCTCTCTCTCTCTCACACACACACACACACACACACATCAGTGCCCATCAGCCTGTCAGTGAACGTAAGCAGTAATACACAGCCGTCACATGTGATGACAGGCTGTCCTTAGGCTGTAATGAAGCGAGGGAGAGTGTAATGAGCTCAGTGAGACACCTAGAGAGAGAGAGAGGAAGACAGAGAGAGAGAGGAAGACAAAGAAAGACTGTTAGACTGAGAAGGAAAAAAGCTACAGAAAGACTATTAGCTATAAGAAACAGAAGTAGTGAAAAAGAGATAAGATAAATAAAAACAGGTAAAGAGCATTTGGACAAGGTAGAGAGAGGGAGAAATGAAGAGAGTCTGACACAAAGGGAGAGAGATAAAGAGAACAATAAATAGAGGAAGAGAGATGAAGGGATAGAATTACGAGGGAAAAAGAGATAGAAGAACAAATTTGACACATAGATGGAGAAAGATTGATTACACAGGCAAAGAGAATAAACGAGAGACTGTTTGACAGGAAGAGAGATATAGCAGGGAGACGGTTGGAGACAAACGGACAAAAAAAAAACTGAGACAGAGGCATTCAGAGATGGATCCAGTGAAGGGCAAAAGGATTCCTTTTATTCTATGTGTTGCTACTGGAGAGACACGTCTGCCCGTCTGTCTGATGGATAGACAGTCGGTTCGCTTTCACTGAGACGGACAAAAGCCTCATCAACTCCTCTCCACATTTTCTCTTCCTCCAGGTCTTGTCTAAAGAAGACTGCCCCCGTCCCTCTCTCTATTCCAACCACCTGGCTACAGCTAATGGCTCTGTGTTAGGCAGTAGTAGGCTAGTTACTGGCCAATGTCTGCTCTGAATAATAACAATGCAGACAGATGCATAAGCAGCCCTTGTAATGGTGGCTGTCGGAGTGGAGTCAGAATTAGGGAAAGCAGAGCCGACAAGCTTTGGCTGATGGGTACAGACCCCCCTTCTCTCCGATTCCCTTCCCTCTCCAGCCCCTATCCTGGTTGCACCACACCGCCATCTTATTTCTGTGGTCATGTGAGTGTATTGCTTTGGCACACGGGGAAATTACCTTTGCCCAGAATTTATTTTTCCCAAACCCTCCAGCAGAATTTTCACTCTTAATCAAAAAGCTCATTATGGCCAGAGCAGGTCGTCCATTCTTCAAGGCCCGCAGAAATGCGATATGGCCACCTCCCAACGCCGATGTAATTATCGACAGGAGAGGGAGGGATTGTGGTCCCTTATGGTTTTCTTACCCGGCTAAGTCTTTGAACACTTAGCTGTGGATGTTTCAGAGCCGGCAAACCATTTCCATTTTATTCCTCTGTACTCAGTGTACAACATGAGTAAGGAGCTGGAGCAAGGGAATTTTCCATTGTGAGTCTGGGTTTATTATTTCAACAATAATAATAATAATAATAATAATAATAATAATAATAATAATAATAATAATATACTGAAGAGTGGGTGGATGGAATCTGAGGTCTGGATTGTGAGACTGTATTTGAACATTATCAGCATCTTTATTGAAAGGATAACTGAACTTACTATAGGTAAGAACTGAAGAACAATACTGTATCAATTAAATTAGTCACCTGCAGCCTGATTGGTTAACTTACTTACTGTTCTGGGTTTGATTTGAATCAATCTGAAAATCAGACAGATGTAGTTAACAAATTATTTTAACTACATTCCTGTAACAATATTCAGCATATCAGTCATTGTTTTTGTCAATTCCATTTCACAATATCCAACAATAATGGAATAGGGAAATGTAAATGCATCATTCAGTCATGATAACTTGGGATGCCAATGGAACAAAATGCTAGAGAGAAAGAAAACATAGATATATAGCTGTAGCCAAACAAAACAAGTTTTAAAAGTGTTGTACACCCTTTTGTTTTCTTCTTCAACAGATGGCCATCCATATGTATATCCAACTGGATTTTAAAACAGCTGGGTTTGAAGTCATTCGCTACACACAGGCTGTGAGGAGGAAGGAGAGACAAACAAAAGCTGGTAAACTGAAGCCAATCATGTTGAAAAGATGCAGCTGGTTATTATGTAGGCTGTGGCATCTTTGGGACCGGCTTGGATGATGTGCACGTTGCTTAACATGCCAAGATGGCTCCAATGTTTTGATCCAAATCTCTTGGCCGTAACAGATTGCAGGGAGCAGTTCCAGCATGTGACATCAGCGTGGTTCAAATGACAAGGCAGCCATTTTGTTAAGAGATTGTTTGACCTTCTCTTTCCTCAATTGAGGGTTGTTTTTGTCCTATCCACCACTGAAGTCAGACAATTATCTGGTTCAAAGAAAATCCTAACACAAACACATAACCTTTGGCACTCTTCAAACCAAGGAGTTCTATGTTCTTCGTAGGATTAATGGGCAACAGGTTTTCAGTTGAACACCTAAAAACAAATGTTTGTCTAAAATGTTTTAAGAAACTGTAAGGGCTTTCAGTGTCAAGGGATATGTTGATTTTGATGGATCCTTGTGATGAAAGTAATGCAATGTATTTTTTATTCCTTTGGATTTTGCATTTCAATATATCAACAGGGAGAACAAGTGAATCAATCAATCAATTAATTATTTAATCAATCAATCAATCAGTAGTCAGCCTTATGAGCATACCATGCCATGACCATCATCCTCCATGAGTGTAGCAGCTTGATCCACAGTAGACACACTGTACTAAGCTCTGGCAACTAGCATACACTAAAGTCTGCAGCAATTGCCCTGATCCTTTACGTACCATTTCTAAACACATCAGCACCATGGACAGTTACCACAGCTGCACAGAAATAGAGAATGCTCAAAAGACCTTTTCAAAGGAGATGGAGGCTTTCACACAATGCCATTTCACAGAGCTACACAAATACACTAGAAAGAGACCTTTACAACATAAAATATTCCACCCTTTTGCGTAAAAATAGCAAGGTGTAACTTGAGTGTGGTTTGTTAGCTCCACTAAAGAATGATCAGGTCAATGAAATCTAAGGTCTATACCTGCATGACTTATAATGTAGAAAGTGTAGGGTAATTGGCTCTCAGCCAAGGAGATTGCTGTTCTGGCACACAGATCCAAGCCCAAGTGGCTCAGCAGGCACTCTCGTGGGCTTATGGGAGGCCTCTCTGTGTGTGTATATGTGTGTGTGTGTGTGTGTGTGTGTGTGTGTGAGAGAGAGAGAGAGGGAGAGAGAGAGAGAGAAAGAGAGGGGGGATTAATAGATCAGGAAAGACAGGGGAGGTCAGCCAAACAGTAGCTAACCACTCATGGATCTGGCCAAGATCTGGTGCCAATCATCTGACACAGGACTGAAGTAGTCCAGTTTACTGTGTGGAGGCATCTATCTGACCCAGAACTGGGAATGAATGAATGAATGAATGAATGAATGAATGATGAAATGGATGCTGAAGACTTCCAGGGAATTATCTTTAATGTCTGATCCAATCTAAATTATATGGAGCCAGAGAAAGAAGAAGAAGAAGGAGAAGAAGAAGAAGAAGAAGTAGAAGAAGAAGAAGAAGAAGAAGAAGAAGCAGAAGAAAAAAAAAGAGAGAGAGGCAGACCATAATGAGAGGCACAGGCAAACGCAGAAGCAGAGAGCATAGGCACTAATGCTCTCTCACACAGTGAATCTTGGGTCTGCTACCACTGACATAAATATTTTTACAAAAGCTTCTGTTGCCCCTTGGCTGTCTTCTGGTACTGCCGACCCAGCACACATGACAACCCAGACAACCTCATTTCAACTTTAGCTCCCCTCTGGTGGGATGACCTGCCAAGGGCTACCAAAGACCTCCCTCTCTATCTTTAAGAAGTTCTTGAAAAAAACCTTTCTGAAGAGGACCTCTTCTACTAATGCATCCAACAACCCAACCCAGCTGACCATGCACTTCTTCACAACCCCTCCTTTCCCTACCTCCCTCTCTTTCTAACACTGTTTGGATCCTCATCTTCTTCTTGTAGTATCAGGGTGTTTGTAAAGTAGTTGTTTTCAGTTGTAGTTCTCCTTTGTAATGCAGCTTGAATGCAAGTCCTCATTTTGAATAAAAAATGATGGATAATTATCCTACATGAACCTGTGAGGCAGAGGCAGAAGTAGTAGAGGGAGAGGTGGACAATGTAGAGGCAGTTTAAATTGTAGTAGAAACAGAGTGGGGGCAGTGATAGGGGGAGAGTCAGAGTCAGAGGCACTAACGGCTGGAAGTCGAGGAGAGGTCTGGCATGGGCCCGAGCGAGTTGGCTTCCCCTCTGTTCACCCCTCCCCTCCATCTCCACATTAGCCGCATGCTGGGAGCTGTGCTGGTGACACCAAGAGCCTGTTATTAATGAGCAGAACATAGAGAGAGATAGAGGGAGAGGGAGAGATGGAGAAAGAATGTGATAGAGCTAGGAGAGAGAGAGAGAGTAGAGTAGAGAGTGAGCTAGATCCAAATGCAATAGAAGAGAGAAAGAGCAAGATGGAAAGAAAGAGATGGGAAGAGAGACAGAGTATGTGAGAGTGAAAGCTCATCTGTAAATTGTGAATATTTTACATGGCTCTTTCAGGAGGGAGCATTCTTCCTCTCTGCTATCAATGAGCAAGTAGCCTTGGGAACCTGGATGCCAGCACATGCGTTGAACCCCAGAATGGAGTAGAACATAGCACTTAGATACACACCTCTGTTTCTAAACCTGTCACTCAGTTCCATACACCAGTAGTGATGTGAAAGATGTTCCATACCCGGAAGTAAAAACTAGTATTTATATCTATGGGTTAAATACCTACCTGAATACCTTGTTGATGTATCTACAATCATGGTGTAAAAACATCACTATTGTTGCAGCATAGTTTATATTCTTAATTCTGATTCAGAATCACATTATTCACTTGCTATTCTAGACACGCATATGAGATATACCAGGGTTTCTCAAATAGTCCCCCCAGGCCCAAATTATATCACACAAAAAGCATAGAGGATTAAATACACACACCCACAAACATGGGGAAAGAAAACAGAAAAATATTTATTCTAACACTCACACACATTCCTACTTTGTTAAGTAACACATTATTTAACCACTGAATTCATCATGTTGTGCTTGAATAAAGTCTACCATGTTGGTTAGGCCAAATCAAATAGTTATCATTAGCTGTCTTTTACCTTATTAAAGTGCAATGATTTTTCTGTCACACACACAGGACATCAATGCAACCTGTAGGAAAGGCTACTAAGGGTTCCTAATACGCTGTCAATCATCATATGTGCCAGATGCGCACATGTCAGTGCAGGCCATTTAGTTGACCCATACGGGCCGGACGTGGCCCGAGGGCAGTCCCTTGGGGAACGCTAACCTTTTCGTTTTTTATGGGAGCTAAAGTGCTGAAGAAGATAATAATAATAATAATGACAAACAAAGAAATCTCACATAAAACTATTCTATTACTGTGTAAAATAAAGTAATGGATTACTGGAGTAATACATTGTTTGGAAAGGGCCATAAAATTGACATAGGGAACCATGTCACACCTTTTGTAAATAGCAGATGAACAAATATTTTACAGCCATTTTTCCGACTCAGAGACAGGAGCAGGGAGCCATTTCTCAAAGCCCACTGGAGCATGTCAACCATGTTAGCAGGCAGAAGATGATGAAGATTTTAAAGCACGGCAGGGTTGAGGAAAGAGAGAGAGAGAGAGAGACCCCCACACCCATAAAATCAATTCCGCTTGACAAGGTAAGGGGAAATGGGAGCCTAACGTTGCCATGCTTTGATTGCTATCTTGAGAGCCGTGCACCTCTTCCATGGGATGATCGATACTGATCTATAAAAAATGAGCAGTCAAATGCACTTCCATGCTCAGTCAACAGCAGACAGCAGATCAGATGGTATAGACAGATAGAGCGAGTGCTCCCAAAGTTTACTGGATTAGAGCACAAGCACAATCACAGAAAATGCTAGACATAATTGCCTCACAGATGCTTATGGATCTGTCTAAGGGTATAGAGAACTTTAGGTTCACAGAGTAAAGGGTTTCCCATGTTTTGATCTCACCTATACACGGACTGGGCCTTTTCCAGTGTTCAGATGTTGACTGCACAAGTGCTGTAGACTTTGATTTTCCACCTGCATTGATTAAACTGTAACCCCCCCCACCTTACATGGCCACTAAATAAGCCTGCATAGAAGGACTTTACATGCTCTGGCAGGAGAAGATAGCATGTTGCTTGCCATTTGAAAGGTTAATGCAGTCTTTTTCCACTCAATCACGCATGGTCCCCGTTGAGTGGGGTGATGATGCGTGGTGTGCCCACCGGTGAGCCACTCACGACGGGTCCCTCTGCAGAGAAGCCGAGACCTGGTCTCTGGAGAGATGTGTAGTGGCAGGGGAGAGAGCCGTACGTCCACTGACTTTATCGTCAACGGCTGTGAGAGGACAAGGTCAAAGGGACTGAAAAATCCATCTTGAGCAAAGTGAAGAGTGTTGGTGACTAAGAGAGAATGGCAAACCATGCTGCAGCGGCAACAGCAGCAGCAACAGCAGCAGCAACAGAAAAAGCAGTGAGGAGACGGACTCAGTCAAGTGAAAAGATAAAATGGGTTCTTCTGCTCCCTCTCTCTCTGTCTTTCTCTCTGTCTCTCTCTCCTTGGATATAACCTCTACCCCCCCCCCCCCCAATCACTCTCTTTTTCTTCCTTTTTGTCCTCTTTTTCCTGTTCCCCACACACTCTCTTTGCAAAGGCTGTTAGTCTGCCCCGTGAGCCATTTCACAGTCCTGGGGCCGATGGGAAGAGACAGCGTGACGATTGGCAACCGGCGAGGTTACATGGGGAGAAACGCAGCAAGAGGGAGCGCGCCTCTGTCACCGTTTGTCACCGCCGTGCCACTTTCATGGGCAAACTACTTTGGATTGGGTGCAATGAAAGCCCCCTTTTTCTCCTTTTCTTTTACTTTTCTCGCCATCCTCTCTCCCCCTTTCCTTCTCTTTCCTCTCTCAGGATGTCACTTGACACATTCTCAAACTCTCCCAAAGGCCCCCAAAGGCAGCGTACGACTTGCAGCTTTTTCCCAATGGCTTTTTTTGGCCATGATGCAGAGGACATCACATCATTTACATGTAGAAGAAAGGGGGAAAATAGACAATTAGGCAGCAGGTTTGTGAAGCAAGACCCATTTAGTGTGAGTGAGAAGCACACCAGACACGAATGCAGGACAGGAAGGTGAAAGAGAGAGAGAGAGAGAGAAAGAGAGAGGGGGAGAGTGAGAGCGGAAGAGAGAGGGAGAGAGAGAGAGACAGAGTGGGAGGCCGATAGGAGATGGAAAATGGAAGGAAAGGCAAAATAGCAGTAAGAGAGAGATGGTGAAAGACAAAGAAATCTCTGGGAGATAAGAGCATATACTGAGGGAAGCAAAGAAGAGACACACACACACATTCATGCACGCACACACACACACACACACACACATTCATGCACGCACACACACTCAAACACAAAAACACATACCAACACAGGTGGCCAACCATACAAGGTCTCTTGATTAAAACAACCACTCAAAACAGTATCATAGAGCTCTCCGAACTTGGTTAGGGACTGCAGGCAGAATATTTCAGCTTTAGCCATCTCCATTTCAAACCTTATTTCATCATAGGTAGTCTTCTCATGTTATTTATTCACATTATACAGAAAGAATGGGTTCAGAAGCAAATATTTGGCAGCAGTAACCCTGCAGTTAGAGTTAAATATATTACCTAATGGCAAATAACTGTGACAGCATATGAAAACAAATACGTGTATTTCACATTGGAAAGTATATTGTCAGTGTGTGAAACTATATCAAAGTATAAAAGACAAACATTTTTCTCTCTCTCCCTCTCATACACACACAATCGCATGTACACACACACACACACTTTCTCTCACTTTCTCTCTCTGACACAAAATCAAATGGACTGGGATGCACTTTGCTCCTCCAGCCATAATAAAAGTCTGACATTCTCCACTGCTTTCCGGACCATAGATGGGAAGAAATGTTCCCTGAGGATTAAACCCTCTTAAGTCCCACACCTCACTACGCACAAAAAAGGTTGGGAGGATCAGTTGCCCTGGAGGAACTTCAAACAAATGTAACTTTGATAAAAATATTGTCTCGTTCCATCCATGAATAAACATAGATATTTTTACATTTTACTGTTTATCAGAACGGAGCCTGACAACACTTACTTTACTCAGAAGAGAACTTCTTTTAAGAAAAACATTAAAAAGAGTAATGACTCCCCCCCCCTCTCTCTCTCTCACACACACACACAAAGTTCTGAGTGGACCAGAACTGGATAGACCAATTTCATGTTCTTGGCTCTTTTACACATTTACAGTAATGTGTCTATTTGGAAATGCATGTCAAACAGAAAATAAAAGAATAAAGTTTAAAGATTTAAACTGGGACTAGCAGACAGAGAAACAATCTCGTTAGAGAGGGGGGGTCATGGGGGTGTGTTGGTGTGTTGGTGTGTTGCTTTGAAATGGCCTTAACAGTGAGCACCAGGGGCAGAGGTGGGATGGGATGAACACTGTGTGATGTAAAGGCCATTGAACATGAAGTTGACCCACAAATTACATGAAAAGGTTACTGGGTCACACTTTCAGAAATGGTTTGCCATAAACAAGACCTATTAACAGAATATTTAATCTTTATCTGCAATACTCTTTATTTTAATCCAGGACATCAAATTTGACTTAACTTTATTATTTGATTCTATATTAATAAAAGATGCTAATCCCTTCATTAGGCTGTACTACTGTAAAGCATGCATAAACCTATTATGATTAATTATATTTACACTACTTAAAGGCTACCATTTGTGTGTTATTCATAATGTGATTTAGCATGGTGGTTCCACCATTAAGATTAGTAATTCAAACCAAAAAATTTTGAAAAAAAAAAAAAAACCCTATCCCTAACCCTAAAAAATCTATCTTCTAAAGATCTTCAGTTGTAGTACAACCAGCCCAGAGCTGTTGGTTTAATGAGGTAACTCAGAGCTTCTGTTGATTTAGAGAGGAAATATGCTGCATAACTGACACATCAGTGAACCACATTTTATGTATTGCACATAATGCACTGTAGCTACTCATGTAAGGGCATGACCGACTTTCATATATGGCATTGTTTAATGTGAGACACAGAAAACACACACACACACACATACAATAAGAGTACTTGAAGCTTCACAGCGTTCAACCATCATACTGACCCTATCTCTTTTTTCATCCTTCTTTCTCACTCTCTCTCTCTCTTTCTATGTCACGACAAAAGACAGCAGTAGAGTTGAGTGAGCATGTGAGATGGCCAGAGAGGGAAAAAAAGAAAGGAAGAGAGCAAGAAAGGAAAGACAAGCATGATGACACAAACACAAAACACTTGGTTTGGGTTTAATGGCCTTCCTGTGAATAGGCTGAGAAAAAGGCAGCACTAACAGGCAGCTAAGTGACCTCTCGTCGTCCCTGATGCCACCCCAACTCCACAAACACACACACACACACACACACACACACACACACACACACACACACACACACACACAGATGCACACATGCATGACACTCACACGCCCCAAGGCCTTGAGAAGTAGAGGACAGGAGGGCAGAAAGTCAGACATACACACACACTCACACACACACACGCACACACACACACATACACCACTGTCCTCAGGCTCTACTTCTCAGACCTTTTTTATTTCTCTCTCTTCTTACTTCTTATGTCTCTCTGTCTTTTTCTGTCTTCTTTATTCTTTGTACTTCTAACTCCATGTCTCGGCTCTGCTCCTTGTTGACCCCCCCCCCCCCCCCGGTCCCCGTCTCTCTCTCTCTGTATTGCCTTTAGAAGAGGAAGTGACCTGTAGACAATTGAGACACAAATGTTCCATGTGAAGACAACAAACATGGAACCATCAAGACTGCACTGGCCTAACACTGTTTTAAAAAGACCAGCAGCCGTGATGTATGGCACAATTAGAGGTGACCTCCGACCACATTCCCCACAGATTATAAGATACTTACACATATCCCAGTCAATAGAAGTCAAATGGAGGAGTCAATAGAAATCATTGGACTTGTCTGATGTGGTTACTGGAGGTGAGGCTCGGTTGCTGGGTTGCTGAGGTTGCTTTTCAAAGCCTTTGCCGCAATTACTGGAGTCTTACATACAGCACATAGACTGTGATGTGATGCTTGGTTGTAAAACCATGTTGAAACACCTTCCGTGGGCCCACATCTCCAAACTTCAGCTAATGCTGAAGACAATGAGAGACAATGGCAGGTTTCCTCCCGAGGTGGCCATTTTGTTTCAACTATATCCAGTTAGAGTGGTATCACTGGTGAGCCATGCATGTTATGGCAACAGCAGCACTAGGCACAGTTACTCCATATCTTTCATGGACAACGTTATTAAAGCTTTAACTGCATTTTTTTAATGTGGACTAATAGCAATAGCTTCCTTGGCCCAACTATCATCATTCATCTGGAAAGAAATATCTAGTAAACTGCTGACATTATGTATTAAGGATCATTTCAGCTGACTTGTGTAAATGCAAAAAGCAATCATTTTCTCTGCGTTTGCTTGTGTTTCTGCATGCATGGCATTTTGCATGAGTATGCTTTATTATAGTAGTGTGCAGTGCATGCGAGCATGCCTATTACATCCATCCATGTCTATATCTGGTGTGTGGAGTACCTTTCTGAAGCATGTGCATGGGTGATACAATGTGTAGTGTGGAGTTTGCATGTCCATATTGCGTATCTGCCCACATGTGTCCATGTGTGAAGTTAGTGTGCATACACAAGTGTAGTCTTTAGTGTGTGATGGCCATGCATAGTTTTGTAAGCATGCATGTCAATGCTCACATCTCTACATGTGAAAGGCAGGCTGAGTGCATGTTTGTGTTTACTGTTTATCATGTTTGTGTTGTCTGGGCGATGACGACACTGCTGCTGTCTGTAGCTGAGTGGTTGACTGCCTGTGCTCTTAATTAGAACATCCTCTCAGTTGACTAACCCCCCGCCCCCATAGGCTGGCTCCCCCGCCTGTATCTGTGACAGGCTGATTGTGACACGCTCAGTTGGAGACATCACATCGGGTGTCAAGGGCTGGGGGGCTCGGTGGAGGGGGGCAGACGGGGCAGAATTTTGAGACGGGTAGTTGGGCAGTGGGGGGGTGGGTTAGACGGTGGTATTTTGGGAGAACAAGGCTGCAGGACCCTGTCACACACATTCTGTGACCCTGAACAGACTAGCTTGTGCTCATTGCCTTTGCCTACACTGGTCTATCTCTCTCCCATTCTCTCTCTCTCTCTCTCTCTGTCTTTCTTTCATGTCACCCCTCACCATCTCCAGTCTCCCTCCCTCCAGCTCTCTGTGTGCTGATTAATGAGTCTGGTCAGGTACCGGCCGCTGCCACTCACACCAATTAAGACATTAGGCCCTTCCGCATGGATTAGACAAACAGCAGGCCTGCTGGGCTCATTCACACTTGCTCTCTTTCTCATTCTCTCTCTCTCTCTCTCTCTCTCATATGCTCCCTTCTTCTCTCTGTTATGTCCAATGGTCTTTGTTATCCTCTCTCCTTCTCTCTCTGGTGCTCTAACACTTACCATGTCTGCCACTCCCTTTCATCATGCTCTTCTTCCTTCATCTTCCTGTCTTTTCTTTTAATTCCTTAATCAATTGATCTTTCCTGACTGTCCTTGTCTCTCACTTTCGGTTTAGATCCATTCATTCCGTCCACCCGCCCCCTAACAGTTTTTCAATTGTCAATATTTTCTCTCTTCTGTTCTCATCTCTTATTGTTCTCCCTCTATTATCTGTGTGTTTAAACTCCATATTGTCTCTTTGTCTATCTAAGTCTGTGTCTCTGATTCTTGGAGAGATCTCAGACTCCTATTCTATTTGTCTGTCTCCTTATGAGCCAGAGGCTTCTGTGCATTAGACTACTGTTTGATGGACAGTGATTACCTGCCATTACAGAAAGTATGTGTGTGTGTGCTGAGAGTACTAACTTCCACACCCGCACTCTCAACATCACTCCCTATAGAGCCATCACCGATCAATGCACAAATCAAACCCTTCAACAAATGGGGAAGAGAGTGCTGCTATTACTGAAAAAATGAAATCTCTCACTCACTCACACACACACACACACACACACACACACACACACTCTCTCTTTCTCTCTCTCCCTGCCTATTACTGACATCTCCATCACAGCAGACATAAAGCCACACAGCATAACTAAATGCTCAAGAGGCTTAATGGTTTGTTTGATTAGTCGGCCCTGAACCCTGCCCGTAAACCCTGATTGGCTGTGACCCCCACCGCTCAGGGTAACAGGGTAAAGTTGAAGCTATTAAGGTGCCATTGAAACAATCAATCAAACTACACAAAGTGGGAATAATTGCCTCATTCAGGCAGTCATTGAGATGGAGATTATTATAAAAATCAGATTAGAATTTCTTCTGTGTGTCCGGCCATAAGAATGCTCATTCAAACTTTAATTGTAATTACATTTTTAGTTCATTTTAATAATTAACTAGCAGCAATTATATGTATCACTCTGTCTTTTCATCTCTGTGGAAGTGAGCTGAGCGTTGCAGAGAGAAGTATGCTGGGTCTGTGAGAGGACTGCTTTCAGTGGTGACATGAGCTAGTGAGATGACTCACAGCAATGAGGCTGGTATTAATATGCACTCATTTGGCCTTATGTGTGTCTACGCTTGTCCCTGTCAATGTGTGTGTGTGTGTGTCAGAGTATATACTGTGTGTGTGTGTGTGTGTGTGTGTATGCATGTGTGGCCATGGATGTGACATACGCTTCTGGTCTTTCATATCATGGCTGGGCCCACACTTCACTTCCTGTTAGCGCTGCCGTCAATCATGCGACGCAGAGCAGCGATGCCTCATCAAGGTGCTCCGCAGGAAGTGGGCAAGCATCAGCACCTACCTCCTGGAGAGATGATGGGGGGCTGGCATCAGAATGGAGGGAATTGGTATGGAGTCGGGGTGAGGGGGGTGTTCGTGGCTCATCTGTTGTTTTCCATGCGTACCTCATCAGCAATACACACACACACACACACACACACACATTTACATGTTCAGGGACATGGGAGCATATTTGCAGATGTGACATACAACAGCACCTTAGAGGTGCAATGTCTATTTACACACTGCTTTGAGTCCACAGCTGTGGACAGGGTTCATGTACAAACAACAAACACGGAAATCCCATGGGTCTGAGACCCAGCCTGATATGGGAAGAGAAACATTGTGCTTACGCAGATCAACTAAACACATCTAAATCAGAAATTTAAAAATGTAGAATAAAGGCATTCAGATGCAGCTGTTATTAATAACTGATAAAGAGTTAATGCCACAAAATGCCATCTATTTATGGTTACTGCTTTATGTAACTGTGATGAGATTTCTAAGATGTTTTCTCTGCAATTTTATTTTTAAAACCACAAAAGCGTATTTATATTTACTCATTGACACATCCTTCTACTGTTGCATGTTAGATCAATGAGGGGTGACTTTCTTGACCTACAATGAAGTTTAGTGGGGTTTGTTTTACACTACTGACAATGGCGAACCTCAGTACACCTCAGCGAGAGAAAGGAGATGGCTGGTCGTGGTGTGAGAGGCATTGTGGTGGGGATGGATGCTCCACTGGGATGCCTATCCTCAGGAGGGGATGTTTTCTGTGTCACTGCGGTTTCATAGTGTCCCTGGAAAATGTCACTTCGCCCTTGGGAGGCAGCGCTAGCAGGCGAGACTCATCTGTCTGAGTGAATTTAGGGAGATGCTCAACGGCCACAGCCCTCAGGGACCCAGCACGGAGAGAGAGAGAGAGAGAGAGAGAGAGAGAGAAAGAGAAAGACAAAGCGAAAGAGAGAGCAACTCACAGTTTGTTTGCCCACAAATAAACCTTCACTAATTAACTCCACACTCCCATGTAGTCCTGTACTGTAAGGGGAGATCCTTCAGTTAGACAAACATCTGATTCAGTATGATCTCTCCTGCTACTAAGCAAAGGAGACCACCATTATCTCTGATATTTCTGAAGCCATGATGGCCAGAGGTGGTCAGAAAGTGTAGTTTGTGTAATAAAGGCCTTTAATGCTTTTCTCATCATGTCTGTCTGGAGGGTCTGGATTCCTCAGCGGACAGAGAGACCGGCTGAGAGTGAGTGAGTGGTGACGTTCCACTTTAAATGTTGAGTGTCAAAGCCGGAGTGTAACATACCTGACCAAACACAAGCAATTGTTTGAATCCAGCCACATTCGTTTTAAAGTTTGAATAAAGTGCCCAACAACCAGACAGCAAACATACTCCTAGAGGATCCAGACTCCAGACTGGTCCACCAGGCTATGGAGCCCTGCTTTGGTTCAGAATCTCTGTCTTTTCTCTGACATTTCCATGAGCTACATTTGAAAATGTTTAACACTAAATTATAGTACAGTGCACAACCCAACCCCAGACAAGAGAGCAGGCATCTACACAGCAATGAGATCACCGGTTCCAGAGACGCATAACACATACTGGGGAGGTTTGTTAAGAAGGAACAACATATATGTTAATGACATCTTGTACATGGCAAGGTGTTTGGCAAAGACAACCTATTATTACCTATTATTTCCATAAAAATGCTAGACATTCATTACGAGTCAAAGACATAGAAATTGGAAGTCCATATTTTCATTTAAAAGGCAAAGTGTACAAAGAAAAAAAAAGTGTACCAACCTGGAGCACATTCTTTGTGAGGCACTCATTTAGAGCTAAGTGCCTCCTTTTCACTTGGTCTGTCTGCCAGGTTCCCTAATGACATGTAAATCTATGCGTGGATAGGAACTTTCTCTCACCAGTGAGGGAATTTAATGGAGCACCGCGGAGAGACTGTCAGGTCAGAGAGGTTTTATTTATTGGGTTTTATCACTCAGATCTCAGCACACGAGGACGAGAGAGAGAGAGAGAGAGAGAGAAAAAAAAAAGTTGCCCAATTCCCTCACCAGTCATTGTGTGGCTGAAATGAATGTGAGCGCCTTTCAATTAGCTTTTAACTTCACTAGTGCTGCCTAGGAAGAGGATACTCAAGTTTAATCACACACACGCACACAGACACATAGGTAGGTGCACTGACACAGACTCAGGCACTATACACACACGAGCGCGCGCACACACACACACACACACATGCACGCACACACACACACACACACACACACACACTGCAGCATCACATGCAAGAGTAACATACTAAAGCTTAACCACACACAGACACACACTCCACACTTGGAGTGTCACATCACTTATGCATACACTCATTCACACAAGTGCATACACTTATTCATGCCAGTGCATACATACATTCATACAAATGCATACATACAAACATATATACGTACAGTTTTCTGATTGTCAGGAGAGACAAATAGGAGGAGTGACACTGGAGTATTCTGCTGTGGAAAATTATGCTGTTTGCATTTTTGAACTGTTCTTTATATCTGCCATAACGCTTACCATGTCCTGTCACTTTCATTAATAATTATATTAATAATTAATTAATAATAGTTTTACAATAGTGTACAATAAAGATTTCATCACGCTTGTGTGCCCTGGTGAGTCATGGGCCACAGTGAAAATTAACTATTAAACCACATGAAAAATAACATTTATTGTTTTGGACATCTACACATAGGTGTGAATGGCATTCATTATTTTCAGCATGATCCCTACAGCAGGTTCTGTATGCACGCCTGCTGTGAGAAATGAAAGGGAGCTTAAAATCTGGACTGGCAGGATTATTATTCGGGGACAAAAAAAATGCTGGCTCACTTAAAAAAAAAAGCTACCGTAGTGACTGAGTGACTTCTGGAACGATATTGTCATGTTTGTAAATTAGTGCATGAATACAAAAATGCAGGCGAGTAATCCTCTAATCGCGTTCATTTTTGAGCGCCGCAAGGCTGCGGATGCCTGCTGCCGTGGATTACCGGCACAGCTCATTAAAGCGGCGGATGAATTATTGAAACGGTCCAAGGGCTCTTTGCTCCCAGCCACACTGAAGACAAAGGCTGAGGCTGGGTGGGGGGACGGACGCTTTATCAGGGACGGGCAGCAGCCACAGCCTCGCCTCTCCTGGACACGACACAAGCGCGAGGTATCGACAGTGCCACAGCCCACAGATTAAACGGCTTATTGACCGTCAGAGGGGCATCAAGTGTGTGTGTGTGTGTGTGTGTGTGTGTGTGTGTGTGTGTGTGTGTGTATATATGTATGTGTGTGTGTATGTGCTTGAGATGGGACTCACCTTCAGATGTCAAATGCACTGCACACTGGGGCACAGATGGGACGGGCTCTGTTCCCATGCCATAATGCCAACACTTCAGGCATTTTTGTTGCTGACAGAGAGCCTATATGCTTTCAAAGAAAAAAAAGACGTGTAACAAGCGCCACAGGAACACTGTTTGACATTCATATCTCATACAGTTTCTCAATATTTGCCTTTATTGAGCTTGGTTAAACTGATTCGAGGATTTCACAGTAGTGCTGTTTCGATCTAGACAACAGTGCTTTATTACTTTTTTTGCGTTTTCGAGCACAAGTACTGCTTTTGTAACCTTTGCTGTATTGCGGCATTTAAAAAAGGGCAACTGATGATGAGGCTGTGTAGAGAGAGAGAGAGAGAGAGAGAGATAGGGAGAGAGAGAGCAAGTATGAGAGAGACAGGGAGAGAAAGCGGAAAGGCTACTTGGGCTTAGATATTGGGATCTGTGTGAGCGGTGAACTTTCTCAGCCTCGGCCAAATCATTGACATCCGTTCCCCCGAGTTGAAGTTCTCCACACTTTGCGGGAGGGCACAAGTTTAATCATTTATAAGGAGGCCCAGGTATTCAGCCAGAGCGAGAGATAGGATTTTTCACTTACACTTTATCAGCCCAGTGCAGCTGGGACTGACTTTTTTTTTCTCACCCCCTCCCACACCCAGGTGCATTCAGGTTCTTGTCAATACACTTTGCTTGCATTGGCTGTGACATTAAATTAAATAGGTTATTGACTGCCGCTGTTCCTTGTCAATGAGGCTGCAAGAATTTGCACTCACCGCCTGCCTGACCCTGCTTGCTCTGGGTCAATGCACCATGAATCAAAGCATAATGGAGGAAGAGGACGGCGGCCGTGCTCGGTGGCGCTTCTCTTATTTGTTTTTAATTTGCGGTCGATGGCGATTCTGTCTGGTCCTAATCTACAGGAAGGGCTACAACAACAGGAAGTGATGGCTTCCCTAATATCTCAACTCTTGTCCTCCCTGTGCTTCCCAGTCACCCTCTTCCTCTTCTCTTTTTCTTCCTCTCTCACTCGCTTTCTCTTTTCTTCCCACTACCCCCACCCCTTCTCTTCATCACTTTCTTGTTTATCTCCTCCATCTATTTCATTAGCACTCTGCTTAGGGCACTCATGTGATCATGTGGACATTGTCTAAACTTCACTTCACAGGTCAGGTTACCTCTCCCACACTAGCAGAGTTGAGAGAGGGGGGGTCATTTGTGAAATCTCAACATTCCTGCAAATCCCTGATGTATCACCAAGGAGGAAGACATATTTAGAAACCAATAGGAAGTACATTAACATAGGCAAGTCTGTAGAAACCAATAGGAAGTACACTAACATAGGCAAGTATGTAGAAACCAACAGGAAGTACACTAACATAGGCAAGTCTGCTAGTTCTCATTTGGATGATGCCATGGCGGTAGCTAAGGCTACAAAGGATTCTTTTCATCGACTTGTTTGGTATACTGGGAGACTGTGCACCCATGAATGCTTGCTATTCAGTTGTTTGTGCCTCTTATGTCATAGTGAACATTAAAACATAACAACTGATAAATGAAATAAATACTATATATATACACACACACACACATATATATATATATATATATATATCATTTTTATATATATATTATAAAAATGCACAGGAATAATAATTCCTCCATTTCCTCATCCAGACGATACATGCAGAGCCTGCTGAGTCACAGAGTGGGAAAGAGCCCACCTCTATACCGGGAGCTGAATAGAGCATGGCGGACCACAATTATAGCCGGCTAGCATTTTCCTATTTTCCCAGGGCTAAAGCCAGGTATGATTGATGCAGGGCCAACTGCCACAGCACGAGGTGAGTGCAGATGACGGAACGTGTCACTGGCCAGATGTAATTTGGTTAATGTTGTGTTGTGTAGATGTTGACGTGATAATGATAAAATATCGCTCTGCGGCATTTTGTCATCAGGACCAATCAAACAGGAGTCAGGGTTGGAGCGGGAGGGTCTTTCATTGAGATCATGATGCTATTGGATAGTTCTTTGTGGAAGCAATGCCATTGGCTGAGTGGGGGTTGTGGTGCAGGTACTGGTGGTGGGGCTGGCAAAAGCCTATGGTATAAATTAAGCAAGAGAGTTAATAGGCTTTCTGTCCAGAAAGGCTTTACTTGGTTATGAAAAACATTCTACTGTAGCCTTGTAGTCTCCTTTTCAACAACTCACACCAACTATGAGCCCTTCTGTTATGTAGTTCAAACATCATGTCTGGCTTGAAAAGGAATTAAAATGAGCAGGTTCTCCAACTTTGGACCCTGAACAGGAGTCAGGAGTACTGCAGAGCTGATCACAGACTACAGGCCTGAAGAGAGATTATGTGCAATCTACTTCCACTCAGCACCCAACAGCAGCCAGTTTTCTGCCTGCTCTCCACAGCTCTCAGCAGGAGCACCAAACACAGTAGTGTGTTTGGTGCCTGGGTCACACTTCATCAAACCTTCGCCATCACCTCACACATGACTAGGTTTACAATGAGTCAGATAATAGCAGTACTTAACAATCAATGTCCATATTGGTTCAGCCTTGTGTTTTTAATCTCCACAACTTCAACAGCCAACGATCAGTGAAAATACTTTGTTTACTTCTGTTATTAAAACAACAGATTTTTGCCCACCTTCAAGCAATACAAAATACTGCAGGTTTACGTGATTAAATAGGGCCGGCCGTCCTTGCATAGCTACCCAAGGTAATTCTTGTGAGATAATAAGTTTGCTTTCAATTTTTCCATGAAACTTAGGCAGTTTGTTATTTATTTATTTATTTATTTATTTATTTATTTCCACGTCAGCTTATTTGTTCCAGGTGCAAGCTACTAATTGCCATCCATTACGAAGTAGGGCTTAGACAGAGGGGCGATTCATTTATCTAACTGTGTTCATTATCACCGCTTAGCCAGGAAAAAAAAATATGCTGATAGAGAAGAGGGGAAATATTTTGTTAATTACCCAGCCTGTACACTTGCATCTCAGCTACTTTCTCTCAGTATGTTGGCACTTATTGTGAAGACGCATAAAAGAAATACATATAATGAAATTTAAACAAAGAAAGTCGAAAGATGGCGCTGAACTTTGCCTAACTTCTCTGCACTTCTGCAATTACTTCTCAATCTCTGTAACCTCTTCTGCAAACAAAAGGCTCAGCTGAAGCTTGAGTCAAGAGAAAGCCAATGGATTACTTAACCCTCTCTCTCTCTCTCTCTCTGTCTGTCTTTCTGTGCGTTTTTGTATTTGCTTTTAATTTGTATCGATCTTCCATCCAGAGCCTCAATTTTGCTGATGTCAAAGGGGTGAGAGAGCATTACAATATACAATGTTTTCTGTCCTCCCTTATCGAAGTGGAAATGAAAAGCAAATGACACCTTTGTACGTGGACGTGCGGCCGCCCAGGCGGAAGGGCTTTGAGGCGGCAGTGGAGAAATTGAAAGGTCGCTGGTTCACCTCCCAGGACAATGACAGCCCTCTGCTTCCACTTTCCGAGCTCCCGAGTAGATTAAAAGCCACAGAGAGATAAGCAGAGGAATCAGCTCTCTGCTGGTTTTGACTGGGCTCCCATTTGTCGATCAAATGAAGAGGCAGAATCCTTGGCATTTGCCAAAAAAAAGAAAATGGGGAGAAAGAAAAGAAAGAAAATAGAAAGAGGAGAGGATTGAGAGGAATCAGACTTGGATGACCTTGAGATGAGTAGCCCATCCAAAGATGGGCTTTTGTCTAACAGTCTGAAAGGAAAGACAAGGAATCAGACCAAACAAGTCGATGGTAGACAACAACACAGAGTCAATGTGAATGGCTGGACGTGATACGATAACAGAGTTTTAACTTTTGCTGATTTTCTTGTTGAGATGTTCAGCTTCTTGAGCTTGGCAGCAACTGGTGCTATTGCTCATAGAATGACAAAATTTAGGGGACAACAGAGGACACACACACTCATACATAAACACAAACCACAAACTCATACAGATACTGAACACATTCACTCCATATGAGCACATGCCCAAACACATAACCAGACATATTAGTGCACATAGTATACACATGTATACAACCCCCCTTACACAAACACCCACACACATACAACCCCCCCCCCCCACACACACACACATATACACATACGCACACACAGATGTGTATAAAATATATTCCTAAATTTGATGAAACCTGCGGAGTCTTTAGCACCTCTCTCTCTCTCTGCTGCCTCTTCCATCCCAGCCGGTGTAATGTAATGTATGGTAATGAAATCAGCCAGCCTGTTAAGGAGGTGGCCTTTTGTGGGGATGGTGCAGTCTCAGCAGGTCACCGAAGGCCACACCTGGACCCCATCAGTGGAGAGGCCCCTCCTCAAGGAGACACACCAGACCTGGGCAACTTTAAGTGCACTTTGCAGAGGTGCTTCAAGGGCATGGGAGGCCTTAGTGATGAGATGTCTGGATGACTTTGGTATAGCTTTATTTTCATTACAATTATTAAAAGAAAAAACTTTCTGTTTGGTGGTGGAGGTGATGTGTGTCCTCTTTTGATGTTCTCTGAATTAAGGTATCTTGTCAAATCAAGCTGAATTATTCCTGAAATGCATCAATAAGTAAGATGTATATGGAGGCCTGGGCATCTGATTGATGTTGTGAGCATCCATGTTTGTTCCTGGTCGGTGAGTCAGTGGCATCCCTTTAAATTGATTTAAATACATTTTTAGTTGAGTCTGCTGTGGTTGCCATGGCTGGCAAAGATTCAATCATCGGGCCCATTATTTATTAAAAGAGCTGTCCTCCCCAATTCAACCTGAGACGAGGCTTCATTAGTGACCTCATCTCTGCTAACCACTAGTGTAGGGCTACACAGGACAGATGGCTAGAACACGGAAAGAGAGACAGAAAAAGACAGGAGTAGAGATAGAAAGATAAATAGAAGTGACAGAAGACAAAGAGAGAATTGGAGAAAGTAAGAAATGTAAAAAACAGACAGAGAGAGAGTAAGAGAAAAAGAGAAAGCTGGAAGGAGAGAGAGAGAAGTTAAATCCCTTTTCGTTTGCATCCAAACAAACACACAAAGTAAAAAAACACACAAAAAAAGAAGAATCTGCCTGCATTTTGATATCTCTTGAAAGAGAATTTAAAAGTCCCCGTCCTGGTGTGCTGCCCATCCCTTGCCCCACAGGGGCGTCCCACCCGCTCTGTCCTCCTGCTCGGCTCATCGCAGCCGCCAGCGCTGCCTGCCCAACCGCCTGCCGTTTGAATTAGCCCGGCTTAAATGACAGCTCTGCCTGGGAGCCGGGCCAAAAAAGCTCCACCACTACTGGAGGTTTCAAAGGACCTGAGACCCCACTGTCACCACCATACTACACTGTCTGTGTGTGCGCGTGTGTCTCTGTGTGTGTGTGTTTGGGAAGGGAGGGAGGGATACAGGGGCATGCGGAGGGGAGATAACCTGCATGGGCAGAGCCGGTGCCACCCGCCCATGTCCTCAGTGACAGGCTTATTAACGGGGGAATCGGAGGAGGGCAGAAGAAAAACCCCTCTATCATCTTAGCCGATCTGTGGGGAGAGAAAAAAAAAACACACACACACAGAGGGAAAAAAGGCTCCCCCTTATCACCAGTACACCAGGGATTAGAGCCTGGCCTTCTCTGATAAATTAATTATTCCCTCTTATCAGTCAGGTTTTAAAAACCTGTCAGATAGTTCTACCTCAAGCTATGGAGGTGAGGAAGGGGCGAGAGAGAGAAAGAGAGAGAGATGAAGGGAGGAACTAGATGTGAGGTTGGAGAAGGACTGCACAGTAATTGAAGAATAATAATGATGATGATGGCAATGAAGACACTGATAATGATGACGATGATGAAGATGATGGTAGTGTTGGTGATGATGAGGAAGTGTCAGCTGTCTCTTTTCATTCCCTGTCAGGCCAGGAGCAGATCCTGCGTCTGAGGAGGCCTGGAGCAGTTTCATCAACATAGCTTTGCTGCAGAGTTTCTCAAGACATCCCAGTTATAGAAGTATATAGCATATCACATACAGACCTTACACACACCTCAAACTACGCAAACACCTTTTATTAACACACTCTCTACACACACACACACACACACACACACAGAGAGAGAGAGAGAGAGATGAAGGGAGGAACTGGAGGAGAGGCATCCTATAGATGTGAGGTTGGAGAAGGACTGCACTGTAAGTGTGGCATGACGATGATGGTGATGGTGATGAAGATTATGATCATGATGGTGATAATGATGATGATGAGGAGGAAGTGTCAGCCACAGGTCTTGTTTAATTCTCTGTCAGGCCAGTAACAGATGCCGAGTCTCAGGACGCCTGGAGCAGCTTCATCTTCTCAAACAGCTTTCCTGCAGGGCTTCTCAAGACATACCAGGAGTACACAGAATACCACATGCATACCTTACACACTCACCTCTCATCATACTCTAACACACACACGCACACAGACACACACACACACAGTGTGATGCTGCAGATAGTCTCATCAGGGAGCAAGTGAGAGGGAAAGAGGAGAAAAGAGAATATAAGGACAGGATGGGGGAACCTGTGGATTTCGTCCTCTTGAGATTCACTTCTAATATCCCTTACAGCTACACCATACAATGTTACCACCAACAGCGCTGTTTCCTGTTTCATTCACATGAGGTGCTATTTGAATGATTAAATGCAAATTTAGTCAATTAATTGTGAGGTATATTGACAAGCGCTGGTCATAGATGATAATCCTTCCACCCCCCATAGAGTCTTGAACATTTGAGATCTGTAAGAGTAATTACTCAGATTATAGACTACTGTGTGTTTCACATGCTTTCATGGAAAACAATGCATCAGTTTTATGCTTATCTTAAAGCAACACCAGATTTTTTTTAATACCTTAAAATTATGCTACCAAAATCAAGTCTTAACAGGATGAACAACGCCTCTTTCAAACCCATTCCAGCCCTCTGGTACTTTTTCACAAGAATTTGTCAAGTAAAATTGATCAGCTTTCCAAGGTATGGTTTACTGTAACTAGATGAGCTATGTAGTCATATTTTGAAAACTTTTTCAAATCACTGTTAAAAATATAAACTTTCTTAAACCACAGGAGAAAGCAACATCAATGACTACGGTTATGTCAGGTTAAACTGAATATTGAGAATATTCGATTTGCACGCAAGTCATGTGAACGTTTTATTCTGTTTGTCATCTTCTGAATTTGTCTGTATTCCAGTTTCTAAAAACTTGCATAAACCCCCTGGTTCTATGCCTGAATTAAACAGAATACTGAGTCATGTATACACCCTAATCAGAAAAAGCTCCTGACTAGAGTGTTTTTAACATGCGCACATGTGGATGCGGCCAATACAAGGCAACTCTGTAGGCATGTAAATGGGAATATTCCAATAGCCCACCACACATTTTCCACACATGTAAACAGATCTCTAACCAGAATATGGACCTTATTCCGAATTCACTGTGCATGTAACCAATGACCAGTGATAAACCAATAATCCAGCCTAGATAGTGTTCTGCTTTGCCAAATACAGGCAAAGCAACATGACAACAACCTACCCAGGTGTCTGAGTCTGTTCACTGTAATTATATGAGGACAGGATTTCCATGTGAGATGTGGTCATGTTCAAGAATCAAGAACAAAAACAAAAAAGAAAAGTCATTCTTAAACAAATCTGACCCAAACAATAAACCCATCCACTCATCCAGACCGTGATGCTTTGTTGGACTTCAGACTGGGGGCCTCTGCTTGCTTCCTTATCTGAGCACTCCCTGATGTATCATGCTAAAGCCACACAAGGAAGGAGAAAAAAAAGCCCTTGACCTAGTGCATGTTTTTAATGAATACATCAACGTCAGGCGATCACATGTAAAACAAATCTGGAAAGATCAAAGGCACGGGGGGCTTTCCATGTCAACGATTTTGCCCTCCAGATGAGACCCAGCTCTTTGAAGACATGCAGCGCTGTGCCGTGCTGGGCTGTGCAGCGCTAACGGGAGGCAAGGAGTCACAAGCGTGTCTCCAGTGAAATCACTGACTTACCAAAGTCATCGTCTATCTCTTTTCATCACCCTCACGGGGATCCTTCACGTCAGATGTGCCCCATCCCCCATTAACCCCCCCCCCACCACACACACACACACACACACACACTCCACCACCACCTTCAACCTTCACCACCTGACATCCTCATTGCCCTCCACTCCACCCCTACACCCTCCAGGAGCACTGTGAGTGAACTTGGCATGGCAGGCAGGTGATTGGCAGCTGTGGAGTAGTGGGTGAGAGCAAGGAGAGGAGAGGAGAGGAGAGGAGAGGAGAGGAGAGGAGAGGAGAGGGGAGCCTCCAAGCCCCAGTAATGGTGGAGGCTAGCGGCCCAATGCAGGGAATATTAATGCCCCCTCATCATTTATTAATCCCACTGAATCCGTCGCGCTTTGGGCTGGGCCTTTATGAAAAGAAAACATCAATCCTCCCACCACAGTGAACACAGAAACCAGAGGGAAGCCTACAGTGGGAGGAGGGTGGTTGTGGGTCCCCCTCTCCACTGCCTCCCCCCAACCACACACACACACACACACACACACTCCCCCATCCACCCCCCTGTATTAAAGGAGAGGCAAAAAAACAAATATTTGACAGTTGTCCGTCGAGACGCCCACCATCAAATGACTGCGCTGGAGGGGCTTAGAGGGAGGGAGAAGGGGGGTGTGGAGGAAGCATTTTGTCCCTTGTTGCTGTGCCAACTCCAGAGCTGTTTTGTTTGAGTTCCCCTCCTCTTTGTGTCTGTGTGTATCTGTTTTTTTTTATTCTTTTTTTTCTTCTCTTGTAAGACATGGAAGCCTTTGTTGTGCACAGTGGCTGTCATGATTGGGAAACTGTCAGATCCCTCAGAGGCTGAGACACTGAACTCAATAGGTACCGACACCAGACTTTGGAAGTGCATGTCTGTGGCACAAAAAAGGTCAAGGTAAAGGTAAACAAAACAAAACATATAACAAAAAAGATTAAAGAAAACAACAAAACACACAAAAAAGGCTCTCAGGTCTCAGTATTTTTCAAGTCTTCCTTTAAACCGTTTTCATCCCCCATATCAAATATCCCATTCAAAAGCCTTAATGTTTGCTTAGGGAGTCGTCTGAGGCATCAATCATCCAGTGTCAGGATATGCTGTCAGCCGACTAAGAAATGGCCTTGTAGGTGTAATTAAAACAAGTGTAAATGAGTGTGTTCAATTGTGTTATTGTTCCTGAGCTAACTGCTTACGTGTTACAGTGGACTTGGGAGCAGATGGGTGATGGTTCTGATGATCATCATTATGTAGGAACACTCTCTTCTTATTTCCCCATTCGGCAGAGAAAGGGCTTGTTGGAAGACATTTGGTGCAAGTGATTTGAGCACATGGCAAACAGAAACATGCCATTAAGTAATCCCTTCTAAACAGTCATCAGGCCTCTTTATCTCACTGCTCAGTGACAGACACACACACACAGAGAGAGAGAGAGAGAGATGAAACAGTAAGAGAGAGAGACAGCCCTGGAGATTGCCAGTCCAAAATTGCTGCTTTACCGATTCCCTCTCATCATCCAACATCTGGAGCAAATTATGCCTCCTCACTTTCATCCCCATTATACTTCATTAGGCCTCTGCGATCGGCTGGGCCCCAAACACAAGCACAGATGAGTCAGCAGACACAAGCAGAGAGAGAGAGAGAGAGAGAGAGAGAGAGAGAGAGAGAGAATGAACACAGACCGAGGCGCCACTAATACTTCGTTCATAAATACATCTATGTATGGATATGATCAATATTGAATCTGGGAATCAAAAGCACATTTGTTCTGGATGAGTTTGCTCAAGTTCTGACAGTGATGAAAGTCCTTGCTTTAGTAGAGGCCACACATCCCTACAAATGATTCCCTTGTTACTTGTGCTTGTTCATCAAATTAGTTTTGCCCCTAACACAAACTCTCTCTCTTCAGTCTTTTTCTTTCTGTCTCCCTTTTTCTCTCTCTTTCTCTACATTGGGAGGGAGGCAGAAGGTGTTCCTTTGCAGACTGCTTTGACAGGTCTCTCCTCCCTTTCACCTTTCACTGCTGCTGCTGCTGGAGGAGGAAAGAAGTTACCTCACCCAGCACCCAACCTGGCATCCAGCCTCTCAGGCCCGCACGCTTTGACAGCTGGCCGCTCAGAGGGGCCTCATTCTAGGGTGAAGGTTCTCCACTTGCCCCCTCAACCCCCAACCCTACACACCACACTCCAACCCCAACCTCAACCCTACACTCCCACCGCCTTACCCTCGTCCTGCCGTGTCCCTTTCTCTGAGGAGGAGGAGAGAGGAGAGCAAAAATTTGAATAAATTTAATGAGAGCTGGAATTCATTAGTGTCACGGGCCTGACCCGGCCCAGATGTGAGGGTCTGCATTAGTGGCTCTATTACTCCTAACAAGTGCTGGGGTGGGCAGTAGAGAAAGGCCACGTCACTGGGCCCTGGCAGCCAGCAGCCCTGGCACTCACCAGAGGAGGAAGAGGAGGAGGACAAGGAAGAGGAGGTGAAGGAGGAGGAGGAAGTAGAGTGTGGCAGAGAAGCATTGTGCATCTGGAAAGGCCACAGCATTGGGCCCACTGTCTGTCAGTGTTAATGCTTAGAAGAAGAGGAGGAAGGCCAGTGAGGAGAAGAGGTGTGTGTGTGTGTGTGTGTGTCTGTGTATGAGAGACAGAAAAAGAGAAAGAGAAAGAGAGAGAGAGAGGACTGAGGGGTGCTGATGGCCTGTATACAGTGTTCCCCTGGTGAGATTGTGGAAAAGGTCACAGCAATATTGGTATTAAGCTCCATGCTCCATGTCGGCCAAATCCTCTGACAGAAACACATCCACTGTGGCTAATTTGATCTTGGGGCTGCTGTCTCCCCTTCCTCCCCCTGGTCACTTTGATAGCAAGACGACTTACCTGTCTGAGGATTCATCCCCCCAACCCCTGCAATCAATTCCTTCTGTAATGCCCTTTTGAAGATCAGGGTGGGGGTGGAGGGGTTGGAAGCTGTCTAAACACTAGCTCTTCTTTCTGTGTTAGCTTTGATTAACACACACTATAGATACCATTGAGCATCGCTACATATCACATATGAACACATGATACTAATGGATCCTCCTTGAACCTATACCATAGAACCCATACATGCTTCAACCAGTCAACCCTTACTAAACTCTACATCTACCCCTGGTAAACAGACTAACTCTATCAGTCGTTAACATTTTGTATTACATAGCATTGAGAATAGGTTTAGTTAAAGGTAAACGTTTTTATTCATATAAGGACATTTCCATGATGCTTGCACTGTACCAGGCACAGCGCGTAGTGTGATATTTGTTCATGGTTCATCGACTCTGATAGACTAGCCTGACCTGTGTCAGTGTGAGGTACATCACCCCACTGTCACACTGTAGCCCATTAGCCAATATTCCATTGATGTTTTATTATGTCACAAGACAGAGTCTGTCATTGGATCAATCTTGGAGACACGTTTAATTGAACCGCCTGGTATCCATTTGCCGATACATAATTAACTCGGGCGTCGGCGATGGTGTCGAGGTCACCGCCGTTGTACGTCGGTGGAACAGATTGTGGCTGAGTGAAGAAAAGACACTTGAGAGAAAGGGCAGGGCATTTCTGTGGCTCTGATGTATTCATATGCAGGGGTGCGTTTTGCACTAAGGAATAGGTCAGGGAAAAGGGGGGGTAAACTACGCGGTGAATAATCTAAGATTCGATTAACATTTAAATTTGACATTGATTTGACACAGGGACGCTCTCGCCATGGCGACAAGGTGAAGCTGAAGAAGGTCTGAAAAGCTGTGTGATGATAATTGCATAGATAGTTTGGTTTGGTGTGGTGTGTGTGTGTGTGTGTAATAATACCATCCCATTCAATCCAAACACTACCAGGCGTACCTGCTAAATGTCAGACCTGGTTAGGTTATATACAATGAAAGGTCACTTTTTGCAATTAAAATATATGACACAGGATGATACTAAGCAGTAATCCTCTGTTCAGATAAGTTACTGAATGCATAAAAAGAAAGAACATGTACAAAATGTTATGCCACTTAGACATCAATAGAATGCCCTTGCACTTTGCCATAATCTGGTAGGCCAATGTAATAACTGTTTAATTAAGAGTAAATAATTGACAAAGTCCTTAGAAATGTACTAAAATCCATTTACAAATGAATTACAAATTTAATTGTCTGTGATTCCTCTTCATCAATGACTTGTTTAAAGCGTGAATTTCACATTTGAAAACTGGTTAAATATACAAGTCTTAAAAGTTTTTTTTTAAGTTTAGTCAGTGAGCTAAGGGATCATTTCCACTGGGTGAGATCTCTGTTCCCACTTCAGTTCTCTCTCAGTTTATTATCATCTTTTCTTGCTCTCTTTTCAACTCCATTCTTCTTTCTCTCAATTTACTATTGTCTCTCCATTCTGTTCTCCACGCTTTTAAACCTCTCTCTCTCTTTCTTTCTCTCTCTCTCTTCCTCCCACCGCTGACCGGGGAATAACCTTTACAGAGGTGACAGGTGGATGGACACTGAGCTGCATAAAAAGTAGCTTTGTGTGTGTGTATGTGTGTGTGTGTGTGTGTGTGTGTGTTTGTGTACGTTTGTGTGTGTGTGTGTGTGTGTGTGGAGGAGGCAGTCTGGGGTTACAGATCAATTGCCCCTTGGTATTCTCAGGCCATCAGGACACAGCTGATAAGCAGAGTGGGGGCAGACAACAGCGCTGCCATTTAGAGCTCGGTCTGCACACTGGCAAGCGGTCGGGGAGACCTTTTAGCACAGGAGGGCCTGCCACTCCCATTCAGGTCACCACCGTTCACTGTTTAGATTTCACTGACACGTGCCACCCTGCCTTAGCTTTATCTCACGCCTTGAAATGGGCCTTGAAACAGTAGGGCAGTAAGTTTGCTGCTTTTCTGGACACAGAATGTGTGGACAACAAAACTGTTGTTTTGCAACAGTTGATTAGCAAGCAAGGAAACGGAAGGACATTATAGACTGTGTCCAGAAACACATACACTTTGGGCATGCAGAGAGAAGATGGTGGTGGTGTGTGTGTGGGTGGTGGGGGCGGTATAGCAGATCACAAAAGCCTGGGGGTGGATGGTGGTTTGTTTACTCGGAAGAGTGGTCATTTTGTTTACCCTCTTGCGGGCATGAAACTTTAGGAGGGTGGTTTATGTGAGCCTGTGGCACTGCACGTGGAGGCTTATAGTTTGATGCCCACCTTCTCCTAATGCCAGGTGGCACTGGGCTTTTTTACAGTTCCGCCGTAAGACAAACAAGCAGGTGGTGGCTTGGGTGTGTATCTGGTGTGTGTATGTGTATTTGTGTGTGTGTGTATGTGCTTGTGTCTTTGCATGTGTCTGATTTGGTGTACTTGTGTGTGACTGTGTGTGCGTGTGTGTCTGTGTGTGTGTGTGTGTGTGTGTGTGTGAGTGTGAGTGAGAAAACGACTTGTCTCTGTAGAGAGTGAAGAGGGACAGAGTGTGGAGAGAATATAATAGTCTCTCCTAAGCATTGTCTCCTGAGACCAGAAATCATCCTTCTCACATGGCAGTGCCAGCCCTGTCTGCTGAGAGCATGTCCATCTCTCTGGTGGTGTGGCTGTCCATTCTCACAGCCACTCTCTCTGGCCCCTTGGGTTCTTTAGACATATGCCAAAAACTTCCAGAAATGCATCTTACACAACTGGTAATTGTAAGAATTGATAAAGAAGCATAATGTCTCTCTTAAATATGAATGTATGAAATGAACAGCAGCCCTGAAATGTAGGGCTGACCATCCTAGAGTCTTGCAGTGACTCTGATTAATGAGCATATTCACTGTCCATCAGAAACAACAACTAAATGTAAGAAAACACTTAAATCTGATCATGAGAATGCCCAATAACAGCAGAACAATCTCTTGCACTCCTCCTGATTAGCTATTGAACTAATAGGAGATGTTTTAATATCATATCCTTATGATGAGATTCTTCAAGGCATTGTCTTTAAAAAACTGCATGTCTGAAATGCTATGAGATTAAGGTGGTATTTTCCCTGTGGGGAAAAAGACACAAAGAGCCAAAGCAGTGCTGCAACTCCAGCAGCTGTGGGGAGTTAGAGAAAAGCTGTTTTTGCGGTGCTGAGGTATTAGCCAGCTTGCGGAGGACCATACGGGGAGGGCTTTAATGGCCTTACCGTCAGATGGGCCTTTCAGCTTTCCGTCTAAACGCCTGGCGTTGCGGTGCGTTCCAGAACAGCAGTGGGGAGGCCGGTAGACGGATGTTGACTCTTACACGTTGAGACACCGGTGAAGGATCGGTTCATCTGCCTGATGCCTGTGCATCACTCGATTTATTCGATTAAACTCTCCAGCCCGATTCTCCAATTTTGCATCAAGCTCGAGGTTCACCACACACACATACACACACACTAGAAACAACCTCTGCATAAATACTCCTAACTGCTGTGAGGCCCTCTTCAATTTCACAGCTAATTACTTTTTCTTGCACTTATTATTCTTTTCTCTTTTTTTCATTTTTTGTTCTTTCATTTGTTCTTTTGACAACTCGCAATAAGCACTTCCAAAACCATTCAAACTAATCAGAAGTGAATGAGTGCAGTCCAAACAAACGGGTGGTGGGGAGAAAGGTGCCCAGGGAGAGATAGAAGTTCTCTTTCTCTCATCCTTTATGTTCTACACAAGATGAGATGAGATCAGATGAGACGAGAGGGGGAGGAGTGTGTTGTGTGTGTGTTGAGAATACCCATGGTCTCAGAATGGCCTAGACACTGGTATCACTTCCATCTCTGACAGAGTAAGGCCTACATGCTCCACCCCAAACCCAGAACAAATGTGCACACACACACACACACACACACACATACACACACAGAGGTGACATATACTTATATTCTTCTGTTTATGTTTCTAAGGAATGAGCAACAAAGAATCAGACTGGAATCAGACAATACATTTTCAGTTTTGATTTGGCCAGGTAATCCAACAGACTGGACTTCAAAGATAGAATTTTTTAAAAATTTCTTTACTCTGTCCTACATCCATCCATCCCTCTTTCCAGCCTTCCACCACTCCTCTCATCCCTTCTCTCAGGAGCCTGGGCCAGACAGTGTCTTATTATGCACAGACACACACACACACACACACACTGCCAGGCACTGCAGCAAGATGGTTCTAATGCCATCACCCCTCTTAAGCAAGTCCCCATCGACACTCTCCAGCTGTCACCAGCCATCAGTTCCATCCCCCATACTCCTCTCCTCTCCTACTCTGCCTCTGACCGCAGACGCTTGAGCTGGGAACAACGGGGCTGTCCCCCAGGGGCTGCACACGTCTGCCAATCAAGTCCTGATTAAAAAAAGCAAGAAAAGAAAAGGACGTGTGTGTGTGTGTGTGTGTGTGTGTTACTGCAATAACTGCAATAAGGATGGTAGGATCATTACACCACCTGACAAAGATTGATACATACTCCCAAATGGGTACAAATACATAGACACAAAAAAGGACAAGAACACACACACACACACACACACACAAAGACACAGACAGTGTTTTCATGAAATACTTTAACCCGACTTTGAGCACAATGGCAAAATGTTTCACTCATTTTTGAAGGAGTACAGTATCTTTTCAAGCAGAAAAAAGTAAACGATGATGACTCAGTAACCTTCTTTTGGAGTAGAACCATTTTGGCTTGGTGTTGTCTCTCTCTCTAACCACCCATGGATCTTGTCTGACAGTTGTCAGATTGCCCCAAAGTTGTGCATATTATTTTCAATCCATAACAGGCCATTTTTGGATGGAAGCTGAATACATATTCACAAACAAACAGCAGCCCCAGACAGAGAGAGAGAGAGAACAAGGCAAAGTGGAAAGACCACAACTCTGGAAGTAAACAATTGCGTTCTATGACCTCCTCTGCTCTCCAGACCGATAAAACGTCTTCAATAGTGCACTTTTAATCCATCAAACTTTCCAGCGTGACAAAGAGGAGGGTGAGCGCCCGTCTGGCAAGAAGCGCGGTGGCTTCATCATAGGTGCACAGGGAAAAATGGACTTGGCATTATACACGACATTACAGCTGCTGCGGCAGCGTGCATCCATCACAACAAAAGAGTGATATGCGCTATTCACGCCGTGCCAAACAAGCGAGCGAGAGATAGCTTTTTCCCGACAGTGCAAAGATGCAGAGAGCCCTGTCACATAGCTATGAATACATTACTAGGAGACAGTCGGATAAAATGGGACTTTGTCCACTGTCAGTTTAATGAGGTTTGCTGGCCATCGCGTGTCCACATAGGTACAGGGATATGAAAGGGCCTTTTTATGCTTCATGTCCAGAAATGATGTTCTTGCAAGTTACGGCTTATGGCTAAAAATACTTGATTACAGCCTATGCATTGAAAGATGCTACCATAGGGTGCATAGCACTCACAAGTAACATCAACAGCAATAGATATCAATAGGTAGGAGGCACATGATGTACATTAGGTTTGTCTGTATTCCTGTCCATAACTTCAAAGCATTCCAGGAGAATGCAACTGTAGGACACCAAAAATAAAAACCGGAACTATAAATATGAATAGGTCCCATTAAGGAAACATTTTCGGTTCAATTGGATTTGTCAATTTACTTGTCACTTCTACTTAACCTTCAGCAAGTGGCACTGCATCTGCCACCCTCAAAGAGAAATGTTGTGTCGGGGCTTCTCCACTCTGATGAAGTGAATGTGATTGCTTGACTGGGTGGCTTTGGCACACTCTCTGGTCTGCATGTACAGAGCAGACTGCAGAGGGATAGGAGGTGAAGCCTCCTCCACTTCCTAAATGTGGTCAGTTACTTTCATGAAGAAAGGGGGATATTTGAATTGATTGAATTGGGGGGCATTGTTTGTGTAGGTATGGGTGTCTTTCAGAGGTTGTGAGGGTGTGTGTATGAAAGAGTGTCTTTTATGTGCCTTTTGAGCGTATGTGTATATGTCTAGACTTGTTTGTATGTGTCTGTGTTTGCATGTGGTGTGTGTGTGTGTGTGCGCGCGTGGACACGTGTCTATCGATGGTGGTATGTGTGAACGAGACGGTGGATCCAGTCTGTACCTGGTGTCCCCCATTAGAAATCTCCATTAACCTGATGTCAGGGTGGCTGTAATCACGTCTCTCCAGCCCTAGCAGACTGGCCATTATCCGCACCCTGTCATATCAGGCTGAAAGGAAATAAAAAAGAGCCCGTGGCCCTCTCATCATCACCAGACACACAAGACGGACAAGATAAGAGAGAGAGGGAGGGAGAGACAGAGAGTGAGTTTAAAATAAAACTGAAATTGTTCCAAAAATGACCACCAGAGAATACTTCCAACAATTTTCACACCTTAAAGCAGAAAATATCTGAAGTTTACTGAAGCAGACAGATTTAAAAAAAGAAGACAGAAAAAAAAGAAAGATAGAAAAAAAAACTCGTCGGGTATTGTGCCTTGTGCGGTTTTCATCGAAATGAGGAGAGCTTTAAGACAATCAGTTGACGCAAATCAATGCTGGCCTATTCACAATCATGCTTCAGTGTGCGTCACAATAATTGTGCCTGATGGACAAATAGCTCTATCACCTAATGACGGGAGGCGATCCGGATGGGTGGAGGGGAACCAATCATGGGGATGTGGATGACTCGGCTAATGGGGCCCCCACATCTGGACGTAGGCAAGGCGGCTGGACTGATTAGGTGCCCCCTGGTGTGATGTGGAGCAATGGCTGTGGCTCTTAATGACTAATGTGCTGAGAGGTGAGACTGAAGTGGGAACCAGGTGCGGACTCAGGCAGACAGGTGGGCGTGACGGGGGGCTGGTGAGTGCAGTTCAACCAGCCAAGGAGGAGGAGAGGCGAGGAAAGAAGAAGAGAGGAGAGGCGAGAAGAGAAGGGAAGGAAAGGAGAAGAGAAGAGAACATATTTCTCATTCATCAACATTTGTTGTCAGTTTTTTTCTTTCTGAGGAACATGAAGCTCCCTTTTCACATCTTTGCACTCAGGTTCATAAGCCCTAGGCAAGGCCTCCTCTATGTCAAAATATATTCTACTGATAATTCCAGGTGTAAATAGCTTTTGATAAAGCTTCAATATATAGCTATATAAATTACATTTGTAAATACACAATGCATTAAATATTAATTATTTAGGTAGGGAGACCAGACAACAACAAACAGTTAATCACAGAGAGCCTAATGCTATAGTGTAACAAACAGCATTAGCATCGAGACCTCAGCTTTAAAGACACACCAAACAAGACATCCAAACAGACTCCGTGTAGGGCGGTTTACAATCAAACAACTCCATCTGAAGACATTTCATGCTGATTTGTAGCTGATTTTCTGCGAAGATACAGTGGCCTGTCCCTCCTCATCATTTATCAAAACAAGTTGGAGTTGGAGAGGAGAAGGACAATTAAAGCAATAGAAATAAATAAATAAGGGTTATGGACGTGAGGAGGACCCCAGCCATGATCTCATTCTGCGTTTTATTGCTGTGTGGCCTTTGAAGAGAAGAGAAGTGCTTGCCACGGCAGATCTCCAGTAATATGTCTCTGCATGCATAAAAATGGTGGCTGGGGAAACTATGAGGGGAAGGGGAATTGTTTATGGTTGTAATACAGATTTTATACCACTCAGAGGAGAGGAGAATTACATCCTAAATTACCCAGATGTCTCTCTGCCTTGTCGGCCGGGTGGAGTTACGGCAGCTGGGAGGGCTCAATACGGCTCCTTGGTCACAGCGTTTAGGGAGGCAATGGGGAGCAGCATATCCTGCCTGCAGCACCACCGGCTGCAACAGCAGCAGCAGCAGGGGCATGGGAGGACAGGCGACCCCTGCACAGTCAGCTCAAACATGTCACTCCTGAGCAGGCCTTTTTCTTTCTTTCTTTCTTTCTTTCTTTCTCCTTCGTTCTAGCCTGCATGTACCTCTGTCTGCATTCCTTTCTTTTCTTTCTCTCTTTCTCTGTCCTGCACAGTGTCACCTCTTATCCTGTTATAGTGTGGAGATGTTACAACAGTTCAGCTTCATATGGAAGGACAGACAGACAGACATACAGAGTGACAGACAGACAGACAGATAGACAGATAGATAGATAGATAGATAGATAGATAGATAGATAGATAGATAGATAGATAGATAGATAGATAGATAGATAGATAGATAGATGAGGCAATCACTGGTCACTCAGGCAAGACAGATCAACTCATTCAAAAGTAAACACACTCTCACAAACAGCAGTGGCAGCAACAATATTAGTCATGAGTCTGTTAACTTGCTGCCACAGTGAAATCCGTTCCAGCAGAATGGTTCCTCTCTGGTAATTACCGCAGTGAAATGAAGAGTCGAGTGCTTCCATCACTCTTGGCCGCGTGGCACTGGAAGTGCAATTGCCAACCAGACTGGAGTGGACAGGACTCAGAGAAACACAGAACAAAGGACACTGGGGACGGGGCTCAGGAGAACACTTCCCCTGGACCCACGACACTGATAGGCTGCCTGCCCGCTCCCTCCAAACGTGACAGCATCTTCAGGGAGACGTTGAGGAAGATTGTTATTCAAGCTGAGTTCGCTGCTTGGCTGGTTTGGCAGTTTGTACTGTGTCAGCTCGGACTGTCAGCTAGAACCCCACCGCAGGCTTCATCACCAGCCAGCCATGGAACATGGATAACACACTTCAAATGGACAGCTTACACTTTCTCTGGTGGGTTGGTAGGAATACAAAGTTGTTGTGATACAAACATGGATATTCAGGTTAACTGTCAAATAACAAGTAACAGTATGATTTGCTTTACCTCTCAGTGCTGTCCCGTATCTCTCAATCTGATGTCAGTTAATGCTCAAGTTAGTGTAAACCAGATCATCATCGAAAGCAGATGCCATTATGAAAAAATATATTGAAATATAATTTACTTTTTTTTCTTAAATATGACTATTATAATAACATACAACATTAGACAATAGTTTGTTTATATCAGTGATAAAAATGCATCTAAACAAGATTAAAAGATAACTGCTTTCCACAGGCTCTTTTGTATCTAATGGATGTTTCTACAATATGACTCTGGCAGCTTACTTGCTATTATCATCAGAGACAGTAAACAGAGCCCTGTATGGAGCCCAGAGGGCCTCTTATCACTGAGTTTGGTCACAAGTCTCGGTTCTGTTTGTGGGAGAAGAGAGGGATGGCTACTATACATTCAAATCAGTGTAATTTCCTGAGTCGGTCCACATACTGCTGCCTTTACTGCAGATAGTGCCGAGGACCCAGGGTAGAGACAACGGGATATTTATCACTGAAGAGAGCCATTTGTAATGTGACAAACCTTTACTGGCCTCTGTCCAGCCTCACCACTCTCTGCCAGTGCAGCCTCTCTCTTCACACTCAGCACACAGAGGTGTCCAGACAGCTGGGAATGTTCTAGTAGTCAGTAGGTTGGACCTTCCACATCCACTACAAAACAAACCATTTAATGTAACACTGGATGCTGATGATATTTGATGATATAATATTTGGCCCTCTCAGGAATAATAATAATAATAATAATCACGATTGTTCACGATTGAGATGTCAGTGCAGGATATAGGAATTATCCTAATATGTCCTAACACCTCTCCCATCTACCCTCTCCCCTTAAACATAAAATAGATATAAACATAACAAACCAAGACACCAAGGATACCTACTGCTGAGTCTTGTCTCCTGCATAATGTGTCTGCTCTGTCCTCATAACCTACAGTCCATCCACAGCTGAGTACCTGGGCCACTGAAGCAACACAGGGTGCATGACATTTGCATTGTTATTTACTGAAACAGTGGGATATGGCCTATTCATTATTAATGCACAACCTATTGAATTATTTAGGGAGAGGGAATGTTTCCTGAGAAATATTTATGTTTTTGTGATGTGTAAACATCTAGAGCAGAATCAATGAATAAATCACAGCCATTTGCTCCAGTGGGGAAGACACGTGGAAAATAGCAATTACACACACACAAAGATTAACTAAACAAACATAATTGTGAGCAACGCTGCGTCCCACCGGATATGAGACATCTACCCACAGGTACGTGTGTAAGTGTGTATGTGTGACATAGAGAGCCAGAGAGAGAGAGAGAATGAGAGGGAAGGGAAATAGCACAGTGTCAATGCTTTAGTCACCACCAACGCACCCAATTTACGAAGTAATTAGGACCAATTAGATCTGTGGGGCACGGAACACCATGTTGCTTCATGTGGAACGTTTATTCAAATTCAGGACAGGTGTGCTGAGGTCAGTATGAAGGAGACAAGGCTGCAGTGTTAGCAATGGCTGTGGTGGTGGCAGAGCGGAGCGCGCCACAGATGGTTAAATATGTATTCCTGAACATACTCCACTGAGGGGACCCGGGCCAGACCTCCAGACGCTAACCTGCTAACCGAGGTCAAAACCAGTTGCCGTCCTCCTTTCATCGAGGTTAATAATTTAGAGAGCAATTAAATCTCATTTCGCTATGAAATGTGTAATGTTCTATGCGTGTGTAAGTAAATGTCAGTGTTATATGCGTGTGTGTGTGGGTGTATATGGGAGTAATGACGATCAGAGAGCTCCTCATTTACCCCTCCTGCCCTTGATCTCCATGGCCTGGGGATCGACAACGTGACAATGACATTAACGAGCCTGCGGCACCGAGGGCCATCTCTGGGCCCATTAACAGTCTCTCGTTAGTGTAATTAGGGGACATATGCTTTAAATCAGGTCTACCAGCCTACTGGCCCAATGAGGGATTGATCTGGGGGGCTCTCTCTCTCTTTCGACAGGATTTTCAGGGCATCACTGCCTCACAAAACCAAACCTGGCAGCTCTTTCTCAACACACGCAGCATGGGGCTATAGCAAACCATTAAACCTGGCTAGGTGATCCTATTTCTGTATTAGTCTACTCCATCATGAGGAAGCTACCATATTGGGAACAGGTTTTGTTTGAAGGAGCTTCCAATTACTGCTACCAAATACACAGTGACAAATGGGAACAATTGGTTAGGTTTCATTGTAAGTTAACACAGCTTTAGGGCCCAAACTGAGGCACATAATTAAACTGAGTGAACCTCCAGACAGAGGCATAATCAGTCAATGACATGCACTCTTGATTAAGTGGAGGAATGATATTCTCAGTGGTGGAGAAGATTTTTGTGACCTTAGTGTAGCAGCAGCTGTGACTTTGGAGCAAAACAATTGTATGCATTATACCTATTAGGATTAGCTACAGCCGACTGGGATTATTTTAAACATACAATAAAGAGGATCAAGTGAAAAAAAGAACACCTGGGCAATTCCATCTCCAAAAGAAATAAAAATAAATTTCACCTGTCCAACTCCATTAGAAGAGGCTCTGAGTTTGTAAACTGAGTTGGGTCTTCACTGTTTCTTCCTCAGTTGATGAGGTAGGGGTGTGTGTGCATGTGTGCACGGTGTGTGTGTGTGTGTGTGTGTGTGTGTGTGCGCTTGTTCGGGGTTGTTGTAGCCAGCAGACACACTCGGGATGTGTGAAATTTGCTTAAGAGGGTTAGCCAAACCAGGGCTTTCTGGAAGGCCAATCAATCAGTGTTGAACTTTCCGCCGGTTGCAATTCTGCTTAAGTCCCCCCAAGCCTGATTATCAGGCATTAGTTTGTCCATACGCCGCCTGCATAGAAATGATTCACTGGTACAGCTAAGGAGAGCCCAACACAAACACTAATGCACCACCTGCTGCACCGCCAACCCTCTCTCTCGTTTTAACTCACTTCTAAAGATGAAATGTGCAGGAAAGTAAGGTTATAGAGGAATGGTAAAAGTATATTAATTATTAAGGGGTGCAGAGAACGGTGCAGAGGATTTGCTACTCTCTCATTTTTGTTTTCACCCTTTTGTCGTGAGCAAGGGGGTCGATTGTGGGGTTTTTTGACAAATGCCCATTAGAATCGATACTGCTGAGTCTACTCCCAGTCCTGCCATTCCAGGGACTCAAGATGGACAGAGCTATTTTTGAGAGTTGACTAACACTAACATTGTCCTCTTCATCTTCATCTCTCTTTCTCTCTCATTCTCTCTTTCATTCTCTCTCTTTTTGTCTTACTCTTCCCTCTCTCTGCCTCTTTCTTTCTCTTTCTCCTCCTCCTCTCTCTCTCATTCATTTCTGCTTCATGGAGCGACTGTGATGTGCTCAGCTACGCAGCTAACAAGGCTCTTGCATTGGCTGCTCTCAGCATCTCTATTTCTGGACACATATGACTAGGAGGATGAGAGAAGTGAGGAGCGAGGAGAAGTTTGCCCAGACGGAGAGAGAGACAGAGACGGAGAAAGAGAGGGCGAATAAGGAGGCAAGGTTTGTGAAGCATTAATGGAACAGCCACAGCAATAAAACGGCCATCTTTCACTAAACATTGATTCTACCTCCATCTTCATCTTGCCATATTTTTTCTTTTTCTTTTTTTTCTTTTCTCTCTCTCTCTCTCTCTCTCTGTTCACGTCTGCCCTGGTCGATAAACACACGTACTCTGGCTGATCGCAGTGATCGCAGTGAGGCACTGTTTATGGTCTGAAACAATAGGTTATTACCTCTACCAGGGGTTGATCTGCTCACACCTTAACTCTCTCATTCTGTGGCTCAGCCCAGCAGCACTGCCTGTATGTGTGTGTGTGTTTATGTGTGTGTGCACGTGGCGTGTGTCAAACACACACACTGGTGTGTCAGTCAGCTTCTGTGAAGCGGAAGGTTGCAGTATTGCCCCAGTCTGATTACGGAGCGGGCTGATGGAGAAGAGGTTGTTGAGGTGGTGGTGGTGGTGGTATGAGGCATGGTCCGGAGGGCAGGCAGCTGTGTCATACATCACTGCAGTGACAGGCCTGGTGGCCTTTTCCACACATCATGGCAACCTGCTCTGCTAATGCTCTCCTCTCTTCCTTTCCACTCTCTTTTGTCCTCTTCTGTTCTCTCCCCTCATTTTGTTCTGTTCACTCTTCTGACTTTGGTTCCACTGTTCTACGCTCCTCCACTATTTTCTCTTGTTCTGCCTGAGTGCTGGCTTCTGTGTAATTCATAGTCACTGGCCAGGTTTCCATTCTCCTTGGAATCCTTGGAAAACAGATTTGATTTGCTTGAGGGAGGAGGATTAACTCCCAGTGCCAATAGGGAATAACGTGACTGATGTGGATGGAAAAGGGTTAATCAGAGAGAGAGAGAGAGAGAGAATATGTGTGTGTGAATAGGTGTGTATATATTGGAGATGAGAGTGGGAGAAGAGAAGTGTGTGTGAGCGTGTGTGTGTGTGTGTGTGTGTGTGTTTAAAATACCTCAAGCATGTGTGTTTAAAATACCACAAGCAGTCAAGGTTTAATCAAAAGAATCCTGTGTAACGTGTGGATAATAAACCTCATCAATTCAACCCATCACACAGTCCAGCTGTCCCAATCATAGGTGATGAGACCGTCCACAGAAAATGGTGTGTCTGTGTGTGTCTTGGAAGAGAGAGAGAGGAGGGCAGGGAAACTGGTCTGTGCATGGTTTGGTAAAGACGGACGCAGGGATGAATGACGTGGCGTGAGGGCCCTGGTAAGGCATGATCACACTAATGGCCCTTGGCAAATAGGCCGGCCTGGGGGCCATGAACCACAGCCGGGCCCATTTCACGCTGACTGACTGGGGCCCTGCTGCACTTACTCAAAGTGATGGAAGGTCCCTAATGGGGAACGCCCTGCTGAGCACACACACACACACACACACACACACACACACACACACACACACACACTCACACACACACATATACACACATACATGCAGGAACGCAGGAATGAGGAAACATACACACAGACACACATAATAACATGGCAATGCAAGCAAGCACACACACACACACACACAAACACACAAGTATTAGTAGATGTATGTAGGGGCCCATTTGATTTTCATTCAGCTTTCTAAACTCATCCTAAACTGTATGTCTTGCCACACCTGCTGCATGTAGCTTTCACTGATGTTGGTTACAACTCGCAGTGTGAAGTCTTCATCTGAGGACCAAGACAAAGTCTGCCTGGCCATGGCTTAGAGAAGAAGAAGCAGTGGAAGAAGCAGTCAGAAAACTCAGACTCAGAGAGCACAGACCTTCGCCAAGGCAACATAGGGACTGACACAATACAAATTCCAGACAGTGTTCTGGATCACCAACAAAATGTAATCATGTGTTCCTTGTCCTAATACCCACGTTGTCTGAAAATTTCATCCAAGCAAACAGATAGACAGATAAAATAAACGGTGGCGGAAACATTGGTGTAGGTCTATGTACAACACCCTATTTCCACTGTGCTTGGTAGGGGTGTTTTAAGGACAGCTGATGTGATTTTACAGTTTAGACCTTCGTTATTCACAGGATATTTTAAAGTAGTTTATATGTATGTTAGGATTTATGGTCAAATATAGTATAACTATAGATTAGATATCAAGAAGCATTGGGCATATGCCCAAACGTTTTTCCCAAACGTACTGTATCTTGTGTTATTTTCATTTCCACTGTTTTGGTTGATACTTGGGAGCCATTTCTAAATTTTTCTTGAAATCAAATCCCCAAAACTTTTCAGACCGAGTGATTAGATTTGCGGACCTCTTTACTTTTCCAGTCTCAAGCCGCTCTGAGTTGGCTCCACTCGACAGAATGTTGTTCAAATGTTTTGTTGAGTGCATAATCCCCTGCTGAACTTTATTCAAAGAACATTGCCTTTGTGTTTTTAGTTATTCCTTTTTTTTATATCCCTGGGCAGAAGATGCTTGCAAATCCACTCGATCTGAGCAAATTTCTCCAGTCATGAGTCCAAAACATTTCATTATTTGGCCTCTCTCTCTCTGGCTCACTTGCTGTGTGTGTGTGTGTGTGTTTTGCTCAGGGAAAGCAAAGCATAATGTTTAACCCAGAGGTTCTCAACGCTGTTTTTTTGTTTTGTTTTGTTTTGTTTTTTGCATGACTCACTTTTTGTGTCTTTATCTCTGCATTATTGTGATTCTTTCTAATATATAATTGTGCAAAATGTGAAAAGTGTAAGTCTTGTTTTTGCAAATGGAATGTTTACTTTGCTCTACAGTGCTGATATGTAATCACTGAATGAAAACAGTATTTTTAGCGGCCATGAAGATCCACTGTTCTCCTTGGTATTACAGCATACAGCCTGCATTTGGGTGTATAAAGTCATATCTTGCTTGTTTCTGGCTACAGTGTTATATCTTTGAAAGTAAAAGTACCATGAAAGTAAAAGGGTTAGTTTAGATGACATTAGTGTTGTTGAAGACGAAGTAAAAGTATACACATGGTGGAATAATGCTTGATTAAGAATTACTTTACTCTCCCTTACTCGCATTATGAACGAGTCTAAGCAGTTCTTCTATGTGAAGTCAGAGGGGGAAAAACAAATGACAAAGAAGAAAAACATCAACACTGAAAACAAAGACGTTAGGAAGTGTGAGTGAAGGGGACTCTTGTCGCCCTGGGCAGCACCTCTGATCTTCCAGAGTGCCTGATCCTAAGCAGAGCTGATGGGTGCACTAAGTAGTTCCAGAGTGCCCCTGCCTCTTCAGCCGGCCAATGGGAGACAGACATCCTAGGGGTCAAAGGTCAGGAGTGCTGACGAATGCAGCTTTTTTGTTCACAGCATTCACGTCAGGGAATGTTAAAAGAACTAAGCCCTTGCAAGGAAATGCACAAGAAATATACAGATGCAAAAAGCAACAATGTACATGGCGATAATGGGGATTAAAAGACAGAAGAAGTCTGCATTACTCGTAAATATGCATTCACAAACAGCTGTCATATACTGTGCATATGCAACTTTCTTTCTGTGTGCTTAAATTAGTTACAGCAAATTGACATTTTCACCTCAGCAAAAAGCAAGCCATTGATTTGAAGTGAAAATGTGTATTTTCTTTCATTTTGCTGACCCTAATCCCAGTTAAGCCCCCATTTCCTTTTTGCTAGCACTTGTGCTTCTGTGACATTCCTTGGTGCAGGGCAAACTCTGCAGGCCCCTACAGGGGGAGCTGACAGACTAATCACCAATCAAATCAGGGATATCTGAGTTTATGGAAGTAGAGGGTGGAGGGATGGGTAGGGAGGTGGGGGCGGGGTGATGTTGAAGTCGCGCAACAAATATCAATGTAAAGAAAATGAATGGACATGGAAACACTAAGTTATTGTACCGCAAAGTCCATAAATCTATCAGAAAGGGCAAGGGGTCCTGAAGCCGGCATTAATCACACAGAGACCAGCAGAACAAGGCAGCAGCGGGCAATGAAATTGCACTATTTTTCTCAATTTCCCCCCACCTCTCCCTCTCAGTTTCCTCATTCCCCCCACCCCCAGTTCCTCCTCTCCTCTACTCCCCTCTCCTCTCGCCAATCTGTGTTTCTCTCTGTAGAGCCATCTAAATTGCACACATCCATCCCAGCAGTTTGTTTCGCTGAAAACATTTTATTCCCTTTCTCTCTCCTCACACACACACACACACACACACACAAAAGAAGCATTATTTCTGGGTTTTAGATACATGGTATCTAGTATTTAGATACATTCTGGGTTTTACACACAATTTAGACATGATTGATGAGTCCTATCACTTACATCACCTTCTATTTTATTTCAAAAATTCACCAATGACTTTCCACGTCATTTATTTGTGAACTGATTGTATCATAGAACAAGATCAAGCCAGTGTCTCCCGTGTGTGGTGTTCTTCTTCCTGGTGTTTCTGCAGAACTTCAACTTGGCGAAATTTCTTTACTCTCAATGTAATGGCTCATAAAAAGGTTAAACTTCTAAATACAGGTCAGCTTCAGGTCAGGGTTTTTGAAACCACACCAACACATGTATGTGACACAAATAACAGGTTTAATTTCCCATTATTTCTCTGCCATTAGGTAAAGAATAAAGGTGACAGTGTATTTTGTTATCACTACTATGTACTACACCAAAATCTTCCCAATAACAAAATATGATAACAACAATGTACCTAATATGTAATTAAGTGTTTACTACAAGAATAAAATGATGTGTCAAGATATGCATTTCCAAAATAATCTGATGCAATTATTATTATTTCATGCTGCTTGATAAAGCAGGGAGGAAGTATTAAAGCTATAGAGTCTAATTATGAAAATGCAAGAAAACCAAAACTTCCTAATGGCAACTCCCAGGTGAACCCTGTCCTACCTGAGCTGTAGGTATGTTTCATGCATTTCTGAACATGTTTGACGGATACTCGCTGTCTGCTCGCAGCCATTCGAAGCTAAGGAGTGTGTTTGCTTACTTACCGCTAGCGTCCAGGGACTTCCCAGTGCAGCCGTGTTGTTCACATTAATCTAGCAGAGCACAGGCTTTATGGGGAACCGTTCTGAAAGCTGTTCAAACAGACAGCACTCCACTACCTCCACCGCTCCCCCACCCCCACCTTCCCAAATGCCCCTGGCTTGTCTGCCTCAGTGCCTGACCCCCCACCACCCCAAAAAAGACAGAGAGAGAACAGACAGTGTGAACACAGTGTGCATTTCAAGCAAGATACACACACACACAGAGAGACGCGTGTGCACACACACGCACACACACACACACATACAAACACATGCACAGACATACACGCATACACACACACACATCGGCGGGCGGCTGCTGGTTTTCCCCTGTGTTGTCTGGCACGTGGTTTGGCGTGTCTCAGATCAGCTCGGCGTGCAGCCGGCTTCGATTTGCTCTTAAGGAGGTGTAAACCAAGCCAATTACACCGGCTCCACTGCTGAGTGTGTGTGTGTGTGTGTATGTGTGTGTGTGTATGTGTGTGTCTGTGTTTGTGCATGTGTGTGTATGTGTGTGTGTTCAGGCAGGTGAGAAGCAGAGGGGAGTGTCATGGATAGGGTGAGAGTGAATCTGATCTAGACATGTTGTGTGTGTGTGTGTGTGTGTGTGTGTGTGTGCACTGGCCTCTGATGTGTTCATACAGACACACACATTCTCATGTGTGCATAAACACTTTGATGTTTACTGTACATAGACATGTCTGGATATTGATTTAGACACACGTGTCATGTGTGCATGCACATACATAAACTCTCTCATTCTCATTCTACCTTTCACACACATACACACATCATAGTCTGGCTCACACACACATGCTCGCTCTTTGTCCCTGACAGACACACACACACACACACACAAACACAAACACAAACACAAACACAAAAAGGCAATTTTAAATTAGTCTCCACAGCACTGTTGGCACTCTCCAGCTGCCATCCAAAAGCCGAATGAAAAGGGCACACGCTTCAATCAGCCACGCCGCCCATAATTTACCCGCCAAGCAAACCAACGCACCTCAGCCCAGCATTGTTCATCTCTTCTATCTCAGTATGGCTAAGGCAGCCTATCAAGCCCTTTCTCCCCCCTCTGGTGAAATGGAAGCACAGTGGTGGGATCAAACAAAAGACCAGGTTGATGAATGGGCCAGTGTGGAAACAACACTATGCAGACTACACATCTTGATTCTTTCTTTCTCTCTCTCTCTTTCTCTTTGTCTCTGTCTCTCTCTCTCTCCCTCCCTCCCTCTCTCTCTCTCTTCATCAAGCAGGGGATGCAGGCATGGAATGGAGCTCTGCTTCACTGAAACCAAATGAATGCTCATAGTAGTGAACTATCAATTATGTAGTTATGCTCTGAGGGTGATGCAGATAAGATGTTATGAGAAAAAATATGTGTGTGTGTGTGTCTGTGTTTGCGTGTGTGTGTATGTGACAGAGAGAAAGATAGAGCTTCTGACATTCTTGGAATTAATAATTTTGTCTAGGAGCAGTAGTCTGTAAAAAAGCTACAATGCGAAAAAACAAAACAACATAACCATATACTTAGGAATTAGTTTATTATGGCTACCACCCTGACATGTTCTGAAAATGACAACACCAGCTATCAGACAGCTATTAAACACGTATGCACTATCCACATTATAGAAAAAGACAATCATTCAGCTTTGCAGGTGAAAGAAATAATTGACATAAACATAAACTACCAAATGCCATTACTACAGCAGATTTCACACTCTGTGCCACAGCTCACAAAGTTAACACATGCATTATAGTCATGATCCATCTTTCCCTCTAAATGGCTCAGAGCGAATTTATTCACTGACAGAATTTCAAAGTAATTACTCTCCGAGCCTTATTTTCTTCTCGGAGAATGCCCCGGCAAAACATTAATATGCATTAAAGTGAAGAGAGAGAGAGCTTTGTCATACCCACACACATTACAGTAAATCGCCCATATAAAATCCACACAGGTTTGTCTTTATGCCTGCTGTCATTTCAATATTAATGAGAACATCTATGAGAGTCTTATTTAATTCAGTTGACAACTCACAATACATGTGTCTTGGCTAAGAAGTACTTTCTGCACATTCTCATCTCCTCTCCTCCTCTTCAAAATTGAAACCATAATAGGCCTAAGATTTAGGTTTGGGGGGAAAAAATAGTCTTTACCCTCTCTCAAGAAAACAACTTCTAGGAATTGAGACCAGCTGTGTGGGAGAAGCCATTTCTGTAGTTTCTTTATATAAAAATTGGGTTAAATTATTCAACATCCTTGTCTTGTGTAGTAGGGGGAAATACATGTGATGTCTCTATAAGGCTGGGCTGTGGCTGGCTGTGCACATTCTAAGTGTGATGAATGAGTCACAGTCTTAGCTGGTGGGGCGAAGTAAATTAGAAGAATTAGAAAGCCTGTGGTGTACTATTAGCCGCTCCATAGCAGAGGGGTGCAATCCCATTTGCACGGCCCCTATGGCGAAAAACCCCAGTGGCCAAAACCACAAAAAAAAAAAACCAACAGTTTCTGCTTCCACTGTGATGCCTGTGTATGATTCTGTAGAGACATGAGACACTTCAAAATTAGAACTCACTGTTTCTCCTAACTACTTCTGCACAAGAACAAAATCAGATATGAAAAGAAAATGTGTCTTTTTTATCTCATGCGTTCTTTTAGAACAAGTAACCAACGTCATCTGTCACGTTCAGTCTGTGGTTTGATTTAAAAGTGACTTGGAAAACAAGTGCGGCTATGCACTATGTCTTCTGCTTACTGCACATATTCCTCAACAGTAATCTAATTTTTTTCAGTTATCTGCCAAAGGAGAGAGACGTTTTTTGCTGATTCAGTAATTAATTTGTGTCCACATCCAAGATTGTATTGTCCGATTTGTGATTTGTGAGGGACTGCTTGAGTAATTTAGATTTTTATCTTGGGCAGCCATTTTTGATGAAGTAAATCCTAACAGGGACTTGGTGAAGTCAAAGAGCAATGGAGATAAATGGTGCAGCAGTGGAAGTACTCAGAGATTTTATGTGTTCAGATATGCCAGTTATTAATGAGGCAAACAGGTGCAGATCCATGCTTCTCAGGTGTTGGCAGAGCCTCTCCGACTGTTTTCAAAGCTGTTGCAAAGACATAGGGAACCTGGAGTGTTTGCTGTCGCTGAGGCACAACGTCCAGCCAAGGTCAAGTAAGGAAATGTGTGTGTGTGGGTGTGTGTCTGTGTGTGTGTGTGTGTGTGTGTGGATGGCAACACATGTGTCCTCACCACAGAGTTTAGAGGTTGGCCTTCTCCTCTCCTGCCGTATTGCAAAAAAAAAAGTTTGATGACTTTTCTGGGTGACCATAGCAGTGAAAAACATGAACAGCATTTCAAAGACATCTCTTGACCTTTATATGCTGCCCGTAATTGCTAAAGCCACAAAAAAGAGAGGCAATTGAGTTTCCCATGAGTCAGACTATTGAATGCCAGTGGTGTGTTCTCTGTAATGGGAAAGAACATGGAGGCAGAGAGTCTGATCACAGCACAGTGTGTGATGCAGCCTCCTCCATCAAAGGGACTTACTACACTCACTACAGAATCATAGAAATTCTTCAACAACAACAGCAAACAGGCTGTTGGGAGGTGTCAGCATTTCAGCAGTTTTCTTTGGAAAGGTGCCATTTTTATATCGAAAAAAAAAATCTTCATAATATCCCGCAAGGATAGGAGATGGTTTGATCTGTTCCTAAAAATAAAAGTCTTTGACATAAACATACTGAGACAAGACAAGCGGCAAATACTCGGCGTTTTCTATTTTTCTTTAAATTCCTCTCATCACGTTGACATCAAAGTTGAGGCAGATGTGAGTCATTGGCACCTCTGTGTTTTTTCTCTCTCTATTATTATTGCAAAAGCCCCATGAGGTGCCACACACCATTACTAGCAGATCAGAGGAGAAATTTAAGAAACTGAGCGATGATTCAAAGGGAAAAGACTTCCTTCTGACATAAAGGTGAGCTTGTGAATGTCATCAGGTACCTCTCAAAGTGTAGTTGGCAGCTTGGAGGGAATAAAGCCAAAATATCACTTTTAAATTGCATTATCAAGATATGAGCTTTTGTGACCAAAAGAGAAAGAGAAAAAAAGAGAAAAAATTTGCAGCCCTAAAGCAAAATATTACCTTTTTGTACGTCATAGTCACGATTTGAATAAAATGCTAAGCAATGTTGAGCAATTCACAAGGAACCCAATACATCTAAGTAAATGCATAGGCTACTTCAGAGTAACACTTGATTATGGGGTTTAAACTAAAGCCAAGCATTACCAAATGGGCTTGCCTGTCAAACTTGTGGTGAGGCTAAAAAGATAGTGGAAGCAGTGGTGCCAGGACTAAAATGCTCTGGTGTCTCATCAAAGTTGGACAACTGTATGCCAGTCTGCTTCAGACGTCAGAGACGAGCCTCGACCCATCCCAGAAGTCAATTCAAATGTCTCCATAGAGTTCATTAATCATTTGGCTTCTTACACTGGCAGCCATTTGCTCAATTGAATGTAGACAAGACAATGAAGCCCCAGTGGATTATGGGAACAGCATAATCTGCTGCGAAATGAATAAATAAAAGCTGACGGCGATGCCCGCTGAAAAGGCTTTGCATTATGCAGTAAGCCCACCACAAGCAAAGTCTCATGCAGGGGCATGTTTATGTAATCAACTTCTTCAGCGTCCATGTGGATAACATTAGCAGAGAGAGCGAGTTTTGTGAGCATAATACTGTTGACAGACAAGTCATGTAATCAAAATGTGATTAGAGATTGGTTCACTTTGTCAGTTTTATTTGAAACTGACCTGAAAATGATTCAGATTACAATTGAAATGCACAAAGCCACCAGATGTGTGAATTTTATCCACACCTCTGTGATTTTTTGTCATATTGGACATGTGGGTGGATTTTGGGGGACTTTATTTGGGCAATTAGCAGAAGCAGGTGTACAATTCATGAGCACCAGGGCCTCCTGGTCGCCATATCCTCCCCTAATGACATTACCCTTTTGTGTGGTCCCACTGCTGCCACCAATCAAGTTGCCAGAGGGCTTTCAGAGCCGGGGACGTTAATCTCATCTCCCGTTTCCATTGTTGCCTGGGCTCTGATTGCAACCTTAGAAATTGGTGGTGGAAGGATCTACGCGCTCACGCTGTATGGTTTTTATAGACCCTGGAATGGAGATTTAGCAGGTGTTACGGTTTTGTGCCATCGGCCCCTGCTGACTCTCTTGCTCTTCCCGCTCTCCTGTTCCTGTTTGCCGGCGGCCAAAGAGACAGCTTGCAGGGCCACTGGCCCCCCGATCCCGGCACATTTGTTTACCGTGCAGATCCATGGAACGCTTAGCCTTCCTCTGCCAATCCTCCAAACCCCTTCACCACCACCACCACCACCACCACCACCACTACACCCTCAACCACCTTAGCAGCCAAGCTGTGTTTCCTGTGCCACAGCTCCAGCCAGCTTCAGGGGAAAAGAGAGAAAAGACAAGAGGCAGAGAGAGAAAGAGAGAGAGGGAGAGAGAAAGAGAGAGAGAGAGAGAAAGCTTAAATGCAAAGCAGCAGCATCTCAGAGAATACTATTCCTTTTGGAGCTTGAAGCGTTTACCACTGGCATGTCAGCAGGCCCTCTGGCCCTGGAGGGGAGCAGTGTTGGCATGGGCATGGGCACACTACACACTAACCAAACCAGAAATAAATGCCTGATAGAGGTGCAGAAAAAAACACAACGTCAATGTAAATTCTTGTGTTTAAATTTAGGTTCATGCATGCTTCAAAATTCTCATTCTCACTCATGCATGCCTGATGACAGTTTGAGAGGAAGAAACAGCCCCCGAACGTGATCCCACACTCCTTCCCATCACTCATACAGTATGCTGCCTACGGAGCCTGACTGATAATTACTTACACTGAAAACACAGAACAGCATCTGCTAACAATTAAGCTCCATTTCCTCAGTGAAAATGAGACGGATGTGTGCTCTGGAGGTGAGGAACTGCATCGGAGGAGGAGTGAAGATGAATCTCTTCCCAAATGAACAACTCCCCCCCCCCCCCTCTTCATCAACCCACACTCTCCCCTCCAAGAAATTAAATACAATGTACCAAAAAAACTGCCCCATTCATCCCTGTCATTGCCATGAGAATGGGACCAAGAGGGCAGCTCACTCTCCATCTGTCTGTCTGTCAGGCCCCATGTGTCCGGCCAGGGACGGACAGTCTGCTTGCGGCGAGGCTGCCAGCGAGCCGTCCGGATAAACAGCTGCATGTGTATTTATGTGTCTCCGCTCAACAGTAATGAGCAGTTCTCTCCTCCGGCACACATTGCTCGCTCTTTCACACGCATGCCGGCTGTGGACCAGTGGACTTTTTTTTTTCTTTTTTTGGTCAGCCAGTCACCAGCCGCCAGCCCAGGCGCTGGTGCTCTGCTTGTCATCTGGTGAAAGATTCCACTCTCTGTCTCTCCCCTTCTCCTCGGCTCAGTCTTGTAGACATATTGACAGGTGTAGGGAGAGTGGGGGGGGGGTACGGACAGCAGGGAGTAGGGAGCAGACATATGCGCTGTCACCAGTGACGCGAGGGACAGTTGAGAGACGCTTCCAACAAGGAATTCACACTTTTGGGTGACAGACTATGGAGATGGACCAACTTTCCCTCGGCAGGCAGGGGGAGGAAAGAGCAGGGACCTTCACAAGTGCATCCTTCCAACAGAGCCTTTAAAAGCTGGAAGAAAGTACTAATACTGTCCCCTATTCACACTAATGCCATAAAGTGCTTCAATCATGAAGGAATGAAAAATGAAGGAGAATTCTTGGGGGAGTGAGAGAGAAAAGAAACTCACTGAAGCGGCTGCAACAGACGGCCACTCCGACACAACACGGAGGAGCTGACTGCAGTCTTGGAGATGGAAATTTCATTATGTCAACCTTCCAGGAAGAAGAACCTAATGACCCGCCAGCTGTCTCTTGGATGGTATTGGCAAGTACATTATCTCCGAAATGTGCTGGCCAAAGTGAGAAAAGAGAGAGATAGATAGAGAAAGAGAGAGAGAGAGAAAAGAAATACCACAAGCGTGAAAAATGCTGGAGATGAGAATGTATTGTTCAGATTGAATCTAAAATATAGATCGTACATGAAGTACATAAAAGAGTCTTTGAAAGCAGTTGAGGGAAAAAAAACAAGAAGTGTTGTAATATCATCATCCACATTCGCAGTGTGCAGCTGTGTGTGCAGCACTGTTTGCTCTGAGGGCCATAAACACGTTGGCCAGATCACAGCAGCATTGTCCACTGGGATATAAACAACTCCTATTTGTTATGTTGTGATGTTTTTTTTCTCTGTCTTTGTTCATGTCTACTTGAACAAATATATGAGCGAAAAGCTGATTAGGTGAAATTCAAATTGTAATGGTATCTGGAGATGGCTACGCTTTTCCAAACAGCCACATGCCCATCTACACTGAGACAGTCACCAGGGTATGTTTTTCGAAATAGCTGGTTATTTTCAACAGTCTACCTTTTCTCCACTGGCCTTGGTGTGCCAAATGTGTCATTTAATACAGATGAACTAGGAGCTAAAACTTCAGCTTTAAAAAAGTTGTTAAATTAAATATTCAAGAATACATTACAAAGAGAATATCCTTCAGTCAATCCTTTTATTGTACCACATAAGCAATCAGTCATCTGGGCAGTTGTCCACTGTTATGCCCGATCACATAACTGAAGCAATTATGTGTCGTGTGGCTACAACACTTGTGCCATAAAAGTAGGGACTGTGGGTCTGTGCCCGTGGAGACCCAGGTTTGAGTACAACCTGCGGCCATTTCCCAATCCCACCCCATCTCTCTCTTTCCCACTTGATTCCTGTTCCTTTTTAATAATATTATTATAAGAATAATAAAAGTAATAATACATAAAAAAATACAAACAATCACAACAACCACCCGCATATCAGTGGTCATGGGGAAAGGCAGAGGATGTCAGTCAGTGTAAAGGTCATCACTCTATCTTTGTTAATCTAAAAGAATTAGGTCATGACCTTCTCCGATAGTGAGACTCAATGATTCAGTTGATGAGTAGCTTTTGCACTTTATCAGGGCCTTTGTCATAATTTTAGAGTGACCTGGAACATACAATATCCTACTACTGATTATCACTGACAGTTAATGAGAGAGCCATCATAAAGTCAATTCCAAATAAGATGTCATTCTATCAAACATTATCTGACCTGACATGACAATTACAACTATTAATAATTCACTGGTAACATATAATCATGCTTAACATGCAGTATTGAAGGAAAATTAAAAGTTTGCACCAAACTAATCTATAACTTCAAAAAAAAAGCATCTACATCAGTCTCCCACTAAAAAGACAAAAAAAACAAGCAGCAACAGATGAGTGTGATTTAAACCAAACACCTGTATCATGATGTCCACATAGCGTGTCTATGTGTGTGCATCTGAAGTAAACCTGGGAAAACCATCACCCAGGAGAAGACGTCTAGTTTCCTGCTTGTAATGAAAGGATCAAATTGCTCATGCATGCACAAACAGCCCCGTCGACGTCCTCTCTCGTTCATGCTTGTGCAATCATCCCTCCATCCTCTGTAGTGCTCGAGAAGGGAGAGGGGGAAACAAAGCATCAGAGTCTCATAAAGACACTCACAGACAGATGAGGGAACGAGTGGGTAATGTGTCGAAACTACAGCCCGCCTTGATTACCCCTGCACAGGGGGCCCAGGGAGGGGAGGTGATGAGGATGTAGAATGGCTGTTTACAAAGCATTGCAAAGCAACCAGTTGGGACTGACAGGCATGTATTGGCTATATCATTTCACGGTACCCAGGCAATTTTAGCACATTCTCTCTCTCTGTCTATCTCTTCCTTCTGGCTTTCTACTCTCTCTCTCTCTCTCTCTCTTTCTCCCTGCTCTCTCTGTGCAAACTGTTGGCAGACTTGTAATGAAAGGGCTGCTCCCTAATCACTGGCAGGGTCCTGTGATGAAGGTTTGTTTAGGCACCTATGGGAACACTTTTCATCCGCTTGCTCGCCGTTTGATTGAAAAAAGGAAGGATTAGACACAGGTAAACAAAGGAGACTGCAGAAAGGGAAGGGAGGGGGGATGTTAGTTTGGGAATGAGAGGGCAGAGAGAGATTGAAAAGGGGAGGAAGATGGTGTGTGTGTGTGTGTGTGTGTGTGTGTGTGTGTGTGTGTGTGTGGGTGGGTGGGGGGGTGTTAGCCTGGTCCTGATAGAGAAGCCCCTGTAATGTAATTCTTTAATTAGTAAAAAACTATTACCAAAGTGTTGGGCAACCCCCACCTCTTCTTCTCCCCTCTCTGTTCGCCATGAACACTAATCAGATAGAGTTTTAATGAGAATGGGTGGCGTAATCACGGGGCCAGTCCCGTCCCAGGGCTTAGGGTCTATTACAGTCTGTAAAATATTAATGACTGTGCCATAAAACCCCTTTGAAGGCATCCTCACAGGAGCTTAGTATGAACATAGACCATGAGCAGAAACACAGCACACAGCACAGGCCCCGACTCCAGCGAGCTCCCTGTGCATAGTGTGTTAAACATGAGACAAAAACAGTGTAGTGATTACTATGATTACTATGTAAAAGTAATACAATATCATGTAATTTGGTGTTTAAACATGTGTGAAATCAACTTTTTTTACGATTTGCCTGTTTGCTTAAGTCTACTCAATCTTCAAAGTTACAGAAAGTACTTTAAAGTCACATTTTTTATTATTTATAAGAATTTGAAGATAAGCCATTTTAATAACATCCTCTTACACTCTTTGATGAAACTGAGTCTTGTGAGGTTGAGGTAATCACACCTGTCACTCCAATTAGCTGCCCAGGCTATTCACCATGTACTCAGAAATGGTAGACTAGCTTCTCCAGTAATGTATCGTCAAATATAGCAACCAACTGTCTGTTATCATTGCCAAGTGTGAAATGACTGCATAAGTGTGAGTGACTTTACAGACTGTGCTAGAGGTTGACTGTTGTCTATAGTTAAAACATAGCAGAGATGGACTATTGCCCATGGCATTATCACACCATTGTAGAGATGGACTGTAGCTCTCCACAATGACATCCAAAGAAAGAAGGTTTGCATACATAAAATGTCCAAGTCTTTGTTCTTGCTTTTTCCACTTGCCTGTCAGTGCCTGCGGTTGAGTGAACAGCTCATCTGCTGCTAGATGTACCATCCTGGTTCTGTGCTCAGTCGCCCATGACCACCCCTCTCTCCCCGGCCTCCTCTCCCCAGGAAAGGTGCTCCGCTGGCGGGCTGGCTTGGCTGGCTGACCTGGCCCTCCCACTGAGCCCTCCCTTCCACAGCTTTAATTACACCATGTCAAAATGAGCCCGATCTGCCAGCTCGCTCGCCCTCCTATCATTCCCAGTGCCACTCTGGCGTGGTGCGACACGGATGCAGTACGTCACCCGCGGTGCGGCTTAGCAGCTCGGCTGCCCGGTGCGGCGTGAGGTTCTGCTCCATTAGACACAATAGCACGAACACCGGGGGTGTGAGAGTCCCCCCACTGCTCTTGGAAGACAGGGGCTCATTTCTGCAGCGACGCCTGCTGATGAGTGGGGTCAGGGGAGGAAGATGAGGCAGGTAGGCAGGGAGGAAGACAGGCAGACAGAGATCAGAAGTCCAGAGGGAAATAAAAAGGACGACAACACAAGTGGACAAGGATGTGTGTGTGGCACAGGATGAAACAAATATGGCCTTGGAAAAGTGATTTGGACTGACAGTGCAGGTTATTTTGCAGTGTTTACTTCTGTTTTATTTCCTGTTTTATTTCTGTTTTTTTCCTCATTTTGTTTATTTATTTGCTTATGTATGTAGGTATGCATTATTTTATAGAAAAGGTGTGATTTTCACAGTTGAATTCATTAACTGATACTCATTCAAAGCACCTTGTACAGCACAGGTATGCATTAGTAGATAGGGGATTCCCCTCGGGAATGAAAGCCATGGTGTTGTTAGATTTTTGTTCTTTCAGATGATATCAGAGATATCCCTCTCTACTATGGTTGATATACAATTTTAATTACGATCTTCTGTTTCACTGATGAGCGTATGGAATATAAGCGTGATGTGAAAGGTAGGTAGAGCAGATGAACACGCATGGGTGTCATTTAAGCACATCAAATGAAATGGCAGCTTACCATCTGGAGTTGTTCGCACCAGAAAACATTTTCCTGTTCCTTCATGTTCCTTATACCCCAAACATTTTCCTGTTCCTTCATGTTCCTTATACATGTAGAGAAAGTAGTCTCTGACAAGGAGGAAACATCACATGCATGTAGACTTAAGTCTCATTTGGGCTCAACATTGCAAACGTGTACAAATATGGACAGAGCTTCCATCTGTTCTCTACGAAGGTTTTGTACATCAGCTTGGTCCGTTCACAAGCTTATGATTATGGATGAAATGGATCAACAGAGGAACCAGACCTATCCACTTACATACAGAAAGGGTGCATACACTGGGCTTTACATGTCACACGTGCCATAAATAAAAATGGGTAACAAACCACCATGCAGAGAAAATACGCTCTGACATGA